>VUQR01001875.1:6678-43413 GCA_015108515.1 Hemichromis elongatus | reverse complement strand
CTCCAGGAAATGTGTTTTAACAAAAAAAAAAAACCCCAAAACAAAACAAACCCCAAAAAACTATATTTCAGTACAGCTTTGCCTCATAATTTGTCTTCTTCGCTATAACCAGCTGCCATTAGTGGACAAAACATCACCCTAGCAAAGCGTAGGGAAATAAATGGCGTGGTTATTGTCTAGAAAATGCATGAATAAAGACAAGTATGTGAAAATGGATTCTCATACTTCCATCAAACTCCAACTTGATTTTCCCATGTGACTGTGGCTGTGCACTCATGGCTGTGCTGCCTGTTTATACATAAACAAAACGTCAGCCAAGAGCACAGTGAACATGAGGGAAAGTTTTTCTCAGTCCTTTGGTTGGACAGTCATTTGACTGTTGGGTTGTTGTATGTTTGCATAAAACAAAGACACATTTTCCATGTTGTCTTGTTCCTGACTTTCAAGCTGCTAGAATTATTCATGACTCTCTGATATGAAAACCAGCAACTCCACAGGCAGTAGGCATCTGCAAACTGACAAAGGTTAAATAACATGAAGTCACAGGTTCTTCCTCTTGCTTGTTATATAACCGACACTTTTTCCCCCTCTCCTTTTTTTTTTTTTTTTTTTGTCTGACGCCTTCCGCTCGCTCTCTAAACACCCGTTTCCATTCCTCTGCAGTTCATTTGCCATGTCTAAGTCGGCGGTGAAGAAGCTGCATTGGCGTTCAAAGGTGCTAGACAGCTTTGTCCCTCTGCAAGGTTCGTCGGGAGAGCTGGGGATCGCCATCGGCGGAGGAGCAGATTATGGAGAGTTTCCCTTTGTCACGTCAGCCCCGGGTGGTGGCCTTACAGTGGGTGACATCATCCTAGAGATTGGGGGAACACCAGTTTTAGGGATGACATTAGGAGATGTTCGTGGCATCCTCAACTCTTGCCCCCATCCTATCCGCATCAAAACTGTGTCACCAGGTATGACTCAGCACCCAAAACAGCCAACACATTAGTTTGCAACTCATTTAAACAAATGAACAAATTATGAGCACACAGGCAATGAAACATGCAAACACAGGTGTGCTTTGCTTCTGGTAAGGCCCTTCACATATCTTAATTCTTAATCTAAAGTTCCCACACTCTTACTGTAGACAGTTTACAGTGACTTATCACTGTTTATCTTGCACGCCATTGCAGTTGTTTCATCTGTCTACACCCAAACAATCTGCTACACTTGCTTCCAAGCTGTCATCCATGATATTCCTGCACAATAACACCCTCCCTCCCCCAAGCTCTCACACTCCAAATCGTCGGTCTGTAGCGTTCTGCTCTGCTAATTTGTACTTGTCAATTATGTCGAGAGGACTGGTTAACATGTGGGTAAGAGTTCAAAATTTTTGATGACACATGACAAGAGTGTGGCAATCGAGTTGCCTGTCCATCCTAGTGGGGCCTTGATGTTTAGAACAGGGCGCTGGGGGAACGGATGTCTTTGTCGGCTGTGAACAGAACGATATGTCACCAAAGTGTCACCTGACTGCACCTCTCGATGGCCTTGCTCGCTAGATTGATGGTCGATTTGGACACAGGGGCGTAAATAGGGACCTTTGCTCCTGGTCGCTCTGCTACCGGTAGATCCATTATCATTTCTGAAGTCTGCCTGGTCCTCTCTGTGCAGCTTGACTGCATGTGGTGTGGACAGTGATAGATGATCTGATGCTCTGGGTTTCTGTACCACACCTCCTCTCCTACTCCTACTACTACAACTCCCTCTGGTCCTGTCTCAGAATACTGACATCAGGCTATAGTCCCGAGAGGAAGCAAGCATTAATGCTGGAGAGAGAAAACAAAGAGCAGTGATGCCACACAAATCAAAAATACCCAACTTTAAAATTTCATTCTGTGGTTTTGATGACAGCAAAGCTCCAGAAAATCTTCCTTGCATTGTTCTTATCCCTGGCTTCAGACATATGCTTAAACATTGTCAGTTCATTCAGTTCAGGTCTGAATTTTACTCTTCAGCAGACTAGAAAATAGCAGCTGTTTCGTAACATCACGAACAAAGCCGCCATTTCTCCCAAAGGGCGGCAGGCTAGATTCATTTCCCTTTACAGGCAGCAGCCATATGTGACCAGTCATATGTACATGCTGCCGCCACTGATAAAGTTATATCACTGATCCCTTTTTTTAAATAGCCCTCTGTAAATTCTGCCTGCTTCTGGGCAGAACCACTGTAACAGCCTGTATGGATAGGGGGTGACAGGAGTGTGGATGGCTCGGCGACAGCCTTCAGGGGAAGCACTGACAGAGTGGTCGTCTGTCAGAGTGACAAACAGGAGACACGCTCAGTCCATCCATAACAGCACGCGGCCTGTCATCAAAGGCCGTAAAGCACGCGAGATGATATTAAGAGATCAGAGAGAGGAAACGAAGCCCCGCTGTGTTGATCGGCTCTGCCTCCTCTGGTGACAGCCTCTACCGTTGCATCTGGAACAATTAACCTCAGTAGCCTGTTGTAGGTATATGCACGAGGAACTTGGACAGGCACGTTTAATTCTCATCATCTACTCTGAAGTGATAGAGAGACATCAGCAGACTGTAAAGTACTGGTGTTAAATCCAACTTGTCAGGAGTAAAGATTAGTGCTTTAGATAAATTTAAGCATGCATCATCTTACTGTTTATGCTTACCGAGCTGATTTATTTCTCTTTCTCTCTTCTTCCTCATCTCTATGCCAAACTTGTTTTATTTGCCCTTCCCTCAGGCCCCACATTGTGCAAGGACCTCAGGTTGTATCTGAGTAAGTGCTTCACACCCGGATCAGTGGACAGCCAACTCCAGCAGGTCATCAGAGAGAACCTCTACCTCCGTGCTGTACCTTGTAAGTCCTCTCCTGTGTTTCACTTCTTTATATCCAATATTTCCTTATGTATCTTGTCTTTGTATATCTTATCTTGTCAACTGCAGTTTCATCACCTTTGTCCTGATGCTATCATGTGGCATGCCGTAATAGTAAATGTATCGGCTCCAGGCTTAATTCAGTTTTATTTCACTGAACTGTATTCAGTTCATTTCAATGAAATTGTGCCAATTGAATTAAAATACTGATTTATTATTATTAGTTGCTAATAACTCTTTTCAACAGTCTCGTGGTTCCTGCCATGTAAACATGGTGGTGTTAATTAGCATTTAACCCAGCAAATTGTTTTAATTGTTTTTTATCACTTTCTTATGTCAGTGTATATTTGTATGGGGTGATTTTTATAAAATTATTAACATTTAAATAATTATATTTTAAATCATCTCTTGGTAAAGCTGACTGAACTGTAACAGCAACCATTTGTATTGTCACAACGCTGGACTTTTTCCTGAGTGGTAGTCTCATGTTTACAATCCACATCCATAAGCTGTTTCATCTTTTGATTGGTGGGAAATCTAATGCTATTTATGCTTAACTAAGTTTTTTTTTTTGTGTCCTGGTGTTTGCATCATATCCTGAAAATCAAGCCTGTGGTCTGCAAACGCCATTTCATTTTGATGCCGATGACTAAAATCAAGCACAATGGCAGCCAAAGGCAGCTAGTTGTAGTGCATCTGTTGCTATCTTAATCCTCTGTAATATGACGTCACTGGAAACAGCCAGAGGATATAACAGCTGAGTAGAGTTTTATCAGAGAAGCTTTGTGTTTTGTTGTATTTTCCTGGCTTTCTTTAATCATCTCATTTTTTGTTGGTGTTGTTGCCGTTTTCTTTTTTTCAGGTGGTAGTGTTAAATATACAACTCACCTCGTGTGTCAGTATTGTTAACCTTGTCGTGGCAGTGTGGAGTTTTGTTGCTAATCTCTCCTTTAGTCCACGAAGTAGGTCATGTGGGACAGTCTGCCCCCGCACCACATGACGCACTCTCTGACAGAACAAGGAGCAGTTGAGAAGTGTGTAAAAGACTTTAAACGGCATCTCTCAGGATACCGCATGCTCATTGTCATTACAGTGTAATTGCAATTTTAGCCAAGCTCCCTCATTACTTAGCCATGCGTCTACATGAGCAGCTGCTCAGGGACTGAATCGCCCAAATTAACATTAAGTCTTTCAGCTGTTTTGTAATGAGAATGGTATGGATAAGGGGGATCTTTGTATACAAAATTACATAAAAGATTGTTAGACAATTTCACACGTTAGTTGGAGAAAACGGAGGATTCATATATGCGTACCTGTACATTCATATTGATTAGCTATTGATTTATCACTTGAAGCAGTCCAGAGGATCCAAACTTGGCAAAGTACCTCCGATCCCTGGGTGCTTTATTTTACTAAGAGTGACAATAAAGCAGACTCAGCCCCCACAAGTGCAATCCCCTGACCTACTGAAGATGACACCACAAAGATGCTGTTCATCTCGCGCTTATAGCAGCACAAGCATCTCCGAAACGATCACATTTCATATTCGATCACTTGTAGATGCGTAGAAGCTGAATTTTCTTCCTTTTGTTGTTTTTTTTTTTTGTACAAGTAGGCAGCTGTGTTTAACAGGAACTTAAAGCTGGCTCATTGTGGCCCCCTTCAGGATCATGTGCATGCTCCTACTGCTCTCTCCAACACCTCCTTGAATTACCTAATACAATGAGTAATTAGCCTCAGTTCAGGTTTTAGAAATGTGTTTGCCGTAGGGAAGCAAAAATTGTACGAGAAGACCTCAGTTTTGATTCGCTTTTTTATGTCTAGATAATTCTTCCCTGGAAACTGTGCTCCGTACCAATGAGCTATTTCAGTCCTTAAACCCTTTTGATGAGACGATGTTCTCTGATATTCAAGTTGGCACTGATGTAAGGAATAACATTACAAAGGCCCAGTCAAGAGGACAGTGCATAAAAATGGAAATGAATTGCAGAACTAAGTAAATGCAGGCTACTGTATCAATAATTCTGAGGTGGAATTAAATTAAAAGCAAATGTCTATCAGTGCCAAAGTGGAGGAGGGGACGGCTGCAGTCTAATAGCCCTGTGTGTACAGAGAGGATGCTCACTGTGTAGCTTTGGAGAACAGGTACATGCTCAATAAACAATCCTGCACTCTGTGTTCTGTTCTTTTATACATGTTGTTCTTTTTTTGTCTTTTCATTCTCGTTATTTTGTTCTGTATGCACGCTTTGCAGAATTTACATGACCCTCCTCAACTTTCCCATCCATATTTCTATAATCGCATTTGTACATGTGCCCTTGGATGATTCAGAACCAATGTCAAATCAAGACTGGCTGTTTCTCTTTCTCCTCCATAAAAGAGGTTTATAATTGTCTTCTGAGTGAGTCAGAGATAAGAAACATCATCATTTAGTTATTCTAATATGCTTGCTCCAGCATGTCACCCAGACTCTCTGTGCCCTTTTCAACTGTAGGATTTATTGTTGGCTATTTGTGTGCAGTGATCTTTGACAGACAGCTCTCTCTGGGTGTTGATACAGAGTTCTGTGTAATTACCTCTTCAATCCCTCCCTCGCCCCGTCCCCCGAGGATCAGAGCGCCGCTTCTACGGGGACAGGCGGGAAAGAAGATGTCAATAATCCATCCTGTCTCCCCGCTGACATGTCATATATGTCTCCAAGGAGGGTGCATAGATAATGAATCTGTGACTCTCACCATATCAGCTGGAGCGATGCTGTGTGTCCTGAGGGGAGGAGAAGAATCACAGACATGTCAGATGCCATCAGGAGATTTGCTATCAAATCTTTAATTAGAAAAAGAAACTGCTAATTTTCTTTAAAAGAAAAGCATCTAAGAATAGGTTTTTATTCCTGTTACCATTTTTGGAAACCGCCAGAGGTGCAAGATCTACCCTGATCTCATACCGATAATGTATCCATCAGCCATTCTCATCCACTTTAAAAGTGGTCGACAGTTTCTTAATAAGCTGGGACTGGAGCGTCAGACTTCACTGAAAAAAATGTCCATCTCAAGCCATAACAGAATGATAGCTACAGACTGGAAAGCTCAATATATGGAAGTATAATCCAACAAAAGAGGTTAGAAATTTGACTTTTGACTCTGGGTAATTCTGGTCCCTTGTGATTGTGGCTTTAGAAGGGAAGATCAGTAACACAGATTTATCAGTTCAGTGGGGCGTTTTAACAAGAAATCCTGTTTAAAAGTTGGTTTGGGTTTTTTGTGGGCAAACGTCCTGATTTGTTTTTTCTCTCTCAGGCTTAACCTGAGCTCACATCCTACCAAGCTAACTCTCAAGTTGACTTATAATTCAGTGAATTTTAAAAAATGATATTCTGTGTTTAATAATAACTATAGCAGTGAGGTAGGCGATGTTTTCAGTAAGAGCCACATTTACTCTGTCTGTTTGCCAGTAGCCTTTATGCTACAGTTGACCTGTTCTGCATATTCTTGTTTTTGTACTATACTACAGCAGCTTTGCACGCACAGTTTTAAAAAAGAACAAATCAGTTTTCATGAGATACTGTGCTTTGGTTCAGCCTCTCATTTTATCCCTTGTCTTGATCAAACCGTTTTAGCTCCCCTGCCTTTAAGCCCCCCTCCCTTTGTGTCAGGCTTTCTTCTGATTGGCTGCCCCTGGAAACAGAAGATGGATAGGTGGGACTGATGTTTTAATGTCAGATGACCAAATTAAAATTATTAACCATGAATATATATAAAACCAAGTGCTTTAGAGCAGTCTGAAGCCCAGAATTTCTTATACATACTCGGACCTAATTATTTTAAACTTTTTCCATGTTTGATATGAGAGCCTGCCAGGATAACAGTAGTTATATGGCAGTAAATAATGAGGAGCATCATAGGTTACTTTTAGATACATTTTACGCTTCAGAAAGAGCAGGTCAGGCTGATGGAGATTCCTCATCCTCTCTAATGTGTGGTGCCTCTGTGACTACATGGGTGAATTGGTTGCAGTGTGTGTGAGGGCTCATTGTTGGGTTTTGTGTGTACTTGTGTGCATAAAGCCCCGTATGTGTCATTGTGGCTGCGAGAGCTGCTCCCAGGACAGCAGTGCATTAATCATGGGTTTTATAGGGTAGCTGGGTATGACTCCCTGCTGCTGGATCCACACTGACATCATATATGGTCCTCTAGGAGAAGGACAGAGATTTGTCCTTAGTTTGGCTTTGGTGTTTTGTTTTTTTTTGTTTGTTTTTTTTGTTGTCTTGGGAAATGAAATACTTGTTTCAAGGTCAGTATGGGTGCCACAGTGTTCAATTTGCAAATCAAAATTGCTCCACTGAATTTGCGAAAGATAATTTTGTGGTGTATGGTGTGATATTTTTCACACCACATGTCTGTACTTGTGTTTAATTGGTTGAAGATTTGGCATTGGGGTTAAAATACAGCACGCACAAAGCGTTACCTCAGTGATTCCTCAATGATGCAGGATGGCTTAGACTCACCGTTCTCTTCCAGGCCAAGGTCAATGTGAATCAATTATGATGACAGACCATTGATCATCTGAGTGCTCCATCTTCACAATGGTGATAGAGCGACTTTAAGACTTTCTCAGTGCCTCATTAATGTTTAATTTGGTTCTTATTGATCTGTTTATAATAAAGAGGCCTTGGTAAATGCCTTTTGTCATCATTGTGCTTTTCATACCGAAGGGTAAAGTTTGGTTTGTGGACGCTCTGTTCACCTTGGGCTGCTTTTACAACAAGATGAAAATCCTTTTATTAAAAAAAAAAAAAGAAAAGAATAGCCGACTTGGTTATTTCTCTGCCAAGGCGAGAGCAAGCGCACAGGATGGGGCTTAGAGTTGTTTGTGCATTTGTTTCTCAACAAGAGAAATCCTGCCAAATTTCACAAAACTTAGTGGTAATTTAGAAGTGTGTTACATTTTGGTGCAGAGCTGCATCAATGCAAATTTGCATTGATTTGCAATCTGCAAATGTCCTTCTGGTTGTAATTAGCAATGCACGTTGTAGTTTCTCTTCATTTCTACCTTTTAGACAATTTTTGACACTGCTCCGAATTAACCAGTAAAATTAATCTTGCATAGAGCGATAGGTTTGTTTCATATTTCATCTATTTTGTCAAACTTATGTACTTATGTAATCCTAAGCTATTTATAACCTGCTGATTTGCAATTTTTTTCAACACTGAACTCAGATTGATGACCCCTGATGAGAGGAAAGGGTCCTGATTAACTGATACATCATCCATGTGAGAACTGATGCTGTATTGAGCCCTGTGGCGCTGATGTATGACATAATAGTTTATTTTTTTCTTCTCTCCTAGGTACAACCAGACAGCCCAGAGAGGGGGAAATTTCAGGGGTAGACTACAACTTTGTCTCTATTGAGGAGTTTTTCTCTTTGGACGAATCAGGAGCGCTGCTCGAGAGCGGGAAGTTCAAAGGTAAACACTTTAACTAACTCCCTGTGCATTTAAAGACTGCGAGATGGTGTTTCATTATGCAGGGTACATTACATTCTGGTTAAAAAGTGAGAGTTGAAAAGCTTTCTTTACAGCATCTCTGAATACTGATCAGGCAACCCAATAGACAGCAGACAATGAGGGAAAAAAACCCCAGATTAACACAAATACATATACATATATGAATATCACAAATAGGTTTTTATATGTCAGAGGATTGTTGATTAGATTATTCTGTGTATCTAGCACAAACTGAGTGGCTGCCTGATCAGAGCAAATTCATAACCAAATAAAATTTAAGCTATTTGAGTGAAATGCATTAAAAAATGACACATGCACTTGCAGATGGAATGTACAAAGCTTTTTTTTTTTTTTTTAGACACTGGTTCAGCTTCCTAAAAAGATCAATTTCTACTATTCACTTTTGAATGAATTTCAGAATTTAATTGAAATCTAAAGCAAAGTCCAACCATATTCAGCTCACAAAGCAGTGGTGTTGTGTTATTGTTACCCTAGAGGTTCTGTTATTTTTTCTTATCCTCCCTGGTGAAAAATGACAAGTTAAGCCTTCTTAGACTGAGATTTCCATCAGCAATGGGGAGCATTTAAAAGTTGATGTGTACCGTAAACCAGCGCACATGGATCAGTATTTAATGTTTGACCATCATCATCCACTGGAGCACAAACTGGGAGTGATCAGGACAGAGCAAACACCATCCCTACAGACACAGTGGCCAGAGAAGCAGAACAACATCATATCAAGAAGGCCCTGAGTAAGCGTGGTTATCCCAGCTGGACATTTGTCAAAGCTCCAGGTGGTCTAAGATAGAAGATCAAATGCTGCCTGAGCGAAAACCCTTAGTGATCCTTTATGTGTCAGGAGTATGAGAATAGTTGAGACTCACTTTTTCTCTAAACGCTGCGCCAAAAATTGGTTCACTCTAAAGAATCCATTCCCCCCTCGACACAAACAGAGTAATGTAGTGTACGCTGTTAAGTGCCAGGAGGATTGCCATGATTTATACAACGGGGAAACGAAACAACCTCTGGGTAAGTTAATGCCACAACACAGAAGAGCTAACTCGTTTGGCCAAGACTCCACAGCCTATTCACACCAACAGGCCAGTGGACACTCTTTCAATGATGAGGATGTACACATCCTGGAGGAAAGCTGGCTTGAGCGGGGAGTCAAGGAGGCCATTTACATGAAAAGGGAAAGACCATCTTTGAATGAGGGAGGATGCCTAAGGGTACATCTTTTACCATCTTAAAATGCTTTGATTGCAGACGTTCCCCAACTCTCTGGGAATGGTACTCGTGGCCATTGATCAGTAGTCATTGATCTTTGAGCGCCTTAGTACCAACTCACTATCATTTAAATGCCAGGGTCTGCTTGAGCGTTGTTGCTGACCATATCCATCCCTTTTTGACTACTGTGTACCTATCTTCTGACCATTTATCAATGGTGACTGATCAATGGCCATGACAATTTCCATATAAAATATCAAGAAACTGACCTCACAGCCCATTATTTGCCAGTGGTGCTAGTTTCAGTCATTGTGCAAATGTACTGTTTATAAGGTTGTGGAAACTTGCAGTCAGCTGAGACTGAAGAAGTTAACTAGATCATAGACGAAATGTTTCACCCATTTAAAACGTTACGTCCAGATAAACAGAATCAACTTTTTGGCACACGGTATACACTCACTGGCCACTTTCTTGGATGCACCAATTCAACTGCATATTAATTTAAATGTCTAATTAGCCAATTAGTTTGCAGCAACAATATAGTGCATTTAGTCATGTAGACATAATCGAGATGACCTGCTGAATTTCAAACTGACCACCAGAATGGGGGAGAAAGTGACTTTGAACGTGGCATAGTTGTTGATGGCAGACATGCCAGTCTGCTCAGAAGCTGCTGATCAGCTGGGATTTTCCCACATATGCTTCTCCAGGGTTTACAAAGAATGATCCAAAAAAATAGAAAATATCCAGTGAATGGCAGCTCCCTGGGGGGAAAATGCCTTGGTGAGAAGAAACAGTTTGAGCTTATAGGAAGGCAACAGTAACTCAAATAACCACCCATTACAACCAAGGTCTGTGGAAGAGCATCTCTGAGCTCACAACATGTCGATCCACATTTTCCACTGGCCTGGTAGGGTCAGACATGGGAAGTGTAAAAGACATGAAAGTATTTTTATCAACAGTTCAGGCTGGTGGTTGTGGTAGAATACTGTGCAGGATCTTGGCACACTCATCATTTGATGGCTACTTACAACTTGATAGCATAATGTTACAAAGCTCCCATCATCTCAAACTGGTTTTTGGCCTTCACAGTCACCAGATCTCAGTCCAGTAGAGCACCAGTGGGATGTGGTGGAATGGGACATCAAGGATGTGCAGCTAGTAAATCTGCAGGAACTGTTTGATACTGTCATGCCAATATAGACCTAAATTGCTCCTTAAATCTATGATATGAGGAATTAAAGTGGTTCTTTTACAGAGGTCTTTGCTTAGTCTTTTGGACATGATAAATGACAAATACATGCACAGTGAGTGTATTCTTCATTTGTCCATGTTTCATCTGAGCCTTAGTCTGGAAAAGGTCCCTCTCCTTTGGAAGACTTTCTGGTGTGGATCCATTCCAAAAAACTGTGCACTCCAGGAAGCCTAACCCTTTTCAGACCTGTATTGTTAACTTCCTGCTGGATATAGACCCTGGAGAGGATCTTTCTCAGCCACCTGTTGAGCACAGTACTTGACCCCCTACAGTTCGCCTACCATCCTGGGTAGCGAAGGTAATTACTGACTTTGTCATGTACTCAACCACCTGCATATCAACACCAGTAAGATAAAGGAGATGGTGGTTGTGTTCTAGAGAAAACCAACTCCCATTGTTGGTTTGAGCATCGAGTTCATGGACAGGTACAAATTGCTTAATGTTCACCTTAACAGTAAACTGCACCGATCAGAAAACACTCTATGCTCTACACAAGAAGGACCAGAGGTGGTTCCATCTGCCCGGCAGGCGGAGTACTTTGGGGAGTACAGTGATGGTCTATGCAATCTTTTATGCAGTTGTCTGCTGGGGAGGTGGCAGCATGGAAAGGGACCAGACTGGTGAAGAGGGCCAGCTCTGTCCTGGCCAGTCCACTAGACTTTATAGAGGAAGTGGGTGAGTGGAGGATGTTATCGAAGTTAATGTCCATTATGGACAATGCCTCATATCCCCTGAGCAGCTCCTTTAGTAGTAGCCTGTTCCAGCCATGGTGTTGGATGAAGCACTAATGCAGGTCCTTCATCCCAACAGCAGTCCGGCTATACTAAACACACGTATAATAGATAACTGCTAAAATATATTTGTATTATCACTCCCACTGCACTTTATGTGCATATGAAAAAAATCTCGCAGTGTATTTTACTGTATTTACCAACCACTTATTATATATAGTACAAATTACTCTTGTATAGTTTTTTTTACCTTTTTATTTGTACAATAATGTTTCTTATTTATCTATTCTTCTATTTTTATTTTTCTAATATAGCTCCAATTCACATTTTCTTCCTGACCCTTGTACTTCTGTAACATGTGAATTTCTCGTCTATGTCTATGTCTAAAACCACAATTTTGTGAGATGTTTAGGATCCAAATGCTGGACTCAAAGAAGGCATACAGGCAGGTAGTGAAACAAAGGTAACTGATAGAGGGAAGAAAAGGCCACAGTAGCGGCTAGCGAGGAACAGGGCGGGGAAAAAAGACAAAAGGGCAGGAAAATGGGGAAAAATTGAAGCAAAATGAATAGAGATTGTCAAAATAGAGACAGAAACATCAGGAAGGAGATCAAGTAAAAGAGCCAAACAAAAACAGTTAACAGGAAACCATCACCATAAGACTTGTCATTTCTACATTTTTCCTTCTTTCCATGTTGCACAACTGAGATTTATCTTGTAAATTTGTAGGTGCTCTGATTTGTTGCTTAAATTCAGTTTTTTTTTTTGCCACAAACCAATTTCCATTCTTTATGCTTAGCTCAGCTAAATGTCTCCTGGCTCACATTATGTGTACATTTATCAAACCCATGCCATATCGGTCTTCACATTTACCTCTCAGCAAGAAAACACTGAAAGACTTTTCTCAACCTCTTTCCTTATTGTGCCTCTAACAGTAGTGATGTGTAAGGTAAATAAAAGGAGGATAATCACTTCAAAGGCTAATTCTTGGTGCTTATTCATGAAACGTCGTGACACTCAGCTTGTATCTTCCCCGCAGACTCCTCCTTTTCTGAGGGTCAGAGTACTGCCTCTGATTAAAAAGCTTCCATACATTAACATCCATAATTTATAAGAGTTAAATGGGAGCAATAAATGCCATCCTCACCTGCCTTGCATGTGACACTGACGGACACATTGTTACAGCAATGTAGTCTGGAGTGTCGGCAGCGTTGTTTGTCCAGTTGCTTGCAGAAAGCGCAGTAAACGGTGACGGCTGGTGACCTTGCTGCCGAGTTCACTAATCTAATGTTTCCCTCAGCCCATTTGGATCTCCACGAGCTAAATGGAGGGGTGGAGGTAATTTCATTTCTGCTTTAGGAGCTGGAGCAGATGGCTCATTCTAAGAATATAGTTTATGATCTCCGGGGATACATAACAAAGGTGCGTACATGCATACGTTGTATGAGGTATATATATATATATATATATATATGTGCATAATCACGTAATTTATTTACCTCATGAATTTATTTCATGCTTGAACTGTTCATTCAGACTTTGTGCAGTTAATGATCCTCAGATTTATGCCAGTGGGTTTGAATGTCCATTAATCCCAATATCTCACTTTGGGGTGGCTGTAGCTCAGGAAGTAGTCACCTACTGATCGGAAGGTTGGTGGTTCGATCCTTGGCTCCTCCAGTGTGCATGCCAAGTATCCTTGGGCAAGACACTAACCCCAAGTTGCTCTCCAATGCATCCATCGGAGTGTGAATGTGGTTAGACAGCACTAAGTGTAGATAAAGTGCTTGTGAGAATGGGTGTGACTGGGTGAATGAGGCATGTTGTCTAGAGCGCATTGATTACTCTGGGAGAGTAGAAAAGCACTATATAAGAATCAGTCCATTTACATATGGATCACAGTCTGTTACCACTAAGTCTTCAGACTCCATAAAAGCAAAATCTGTATCTTTTTGCAGTTCTTTTCAAGAAATGGCTTTCCTTGTGGGATCCTTGATTACTCTGTGTTAAATAGAGTGAATGGTTAACAAAGCAGTGTACTTGACAAATGAGTTAAGGCACACCACACAGTGCTCTTACACTATCACAAGACATACTTGACTCTATAGCACCTATCCAGTCCACCCTCTTTGATGTCAGGTGGTCTGTTTAAGCTCTCAATGCTTAGTTCATGCCACAGCTCCAGTTTAAATAGACCAGACCAAAGTGCTTTACTGTTGCTGCTGTTTACATGTAATATTTAATCAACCCAAACATGCACCATCAAGTAGACTCATAAATGGGACGGTGTGAGGACAGAGTGAGGATATGAAAAGATATTACAAATCTACCTCTGTGCAGGTTTACAAGTCACCTGGGCAGCATCCACTGCATTAACTCTCACACTGATGGCCGTGTTGGCTGACTAAAGCAAAAATATATTTTGCATCAAATCAGCTGATGTTGTCAAACACTCTGCCAAATCTCTGTAATATTTTTGATCGAGCATCAAAGTAGACATTCAGCCAACTGTAAATTTGAGTAATTTGTTGTTTTACATCACTGAGGCATGTAATACTTTGTTTGCCTACACTGACCTTGACACGGAGCTCCTCTAAATAAATTTATATTGCAGGTTCAAATGCACTAAACAGTAAATCAGTTACAGCCAATATAATTATGTATATACATCTTCCTAATTATTTATCATTTACATAAAAAGCATTACAATAACCAGTTTGCAGAGTCCCCTGACTCTACTTTCTATTTAATTCAATTTTGTGTTGTTGTTCAATTTCTCTGAGCATTTATTGGTTTGTCCCTGGGTACAATTTGCTGAGATGCTAAGTCCTGAGAAGATTCTGTTATTGCACCAACACACACATCTATTTTCAGAGAAGCAAACTGCCTATACTTTTACTTTGAGGTGGTCACACTTCCTGAGGATTCATAATCACGTGTATTTAATTAGCAGAACCTGGCTGCTACTTTGTTCCTGTTAAAGCAGTAAGGGTGTACTTACATTTCCGAAAGAAAAAAAAAAGTCCTCAAAGGGGCTACTGTGAACACGTCCGACTTATTGCCGGCTATGCGGACCAAGCTCTTTAAACTGTTTAAGGATCCCCCTATAGTTGGAACACACCCTCAGTTCCCCCTTCTTAAAGATAGGAACGAACACCTTGCTCTTCCAATCCAGAGGTACTGCCCCTGATCTCCATTTAACATTGTAGAGGGGTGTCAACCAAGACACCCCTACAACATCCAGAGCTTTCAGGAGCTCAGGGCGGACCTCTTCCACCGCAGGAGCTTGGCCACCAAGGAGCTGTTTAACTGCCCCAGTGACCTCGTCCCCGGAGATAGGCAAGTCGAGTTTTTGCTTCAGCCACTGCCCAAGCCGCGGCACATCCTCACCACATCCTCCTCCACCGCCACCTGATCCAACTCACCACCAGGTTGTGATCAGCTGACACCCCAGCCTCTCTCTAGGTGGTAAAGGAACTGTTTGTTTAAGGATCCCCCTATAGTTGGAACACACCCTCAGTTCCCCCTTCTTAAAGATAGGAACGAACACCTTGCTCTTCCAATCCAGAGGTACTGGATTGGAGAAATATTCAAATTCTGCAGTTACTTTGGCTTATTTTTGTCAATTTGACCAAAGTCTCATTGATTGAATTCAAATTTTCTGTGGGCACTATTCTGTGCATGTACTGCTGACTCACTCAGCCATCTCAAAACACAATCTTAAACAGCATAGCTTGCTGACAGCTTAACAGTATCTTGTCTACAAACAGGCCCTTTTATTGGATTAGCACAAACCCATGCAACAATCAGACGCTGCCAAAAGGAACTCTCTGGGTATTATATGGAAGGTGCGCTCAGTGAGGAACAGAGCTGTACTGAGTGGATCAAAAACTATGTTACCTAAATTTGTGAGTCTTCCTCTGCGCTCTTGCGATTGTGAGGGAGTTTATCAAGGAGGGAGTGGGCAGTTCAGTGGTGTGGAAATAAGGTAAGGGATAACTGATAAATAAGAGACTTTTACACCTCTATGCAGATGTATCAGTCACACATTTCTGAAGTTGTTCTTCTTGTCTGTGCCTGATTACATGCGTGTGAGGTAGAGATGTGTAAATCCATTGTGTGTATCTGCAATTTTCTTTCTAAGAGGAGCACGGCTTCTAATGAATTACCTTTGAAATAACTAATTTTAAAAGGATTTTTGATACAGAATGGCTAACTTTACATTTTAAAGGGTTCCATTTTCAATTATCTCGGAATTTTACCCAGGCTGTAAAAGAAGCAGGAATGGGACAGTTGTTCTTAAGTAATGTTTTAAATAGATTCTTACACTAAGGTCCATTTTGCTCAGAAGCCTACTAATAAAGCATTGAAGGACATACTTCCAATATGTTTGATGATGACAGGCCATTGTCAAAAGAAATTCAATTATATTTATATTATATCAGGAACAAAAGACAAAAAAAAGGTGGAAAGGATAGAAAGGTGAGGAGTGAATGTGTGAGGTGACTAGAAGGTCACAGGCCTCTAAAAATTTAAGGAGCAAATGAAAGACAAAGGAAAGGTCTCACATATAACACCTGGGATAATACATGCTCTCTTCACTAATAAGAGTAACTGTACAGTGCAAAAGTCTTGAAACCCACAATCTAGAGATTTATTAAGATGTGCAAAAATAAATGGAAACATAGTCTATAAAACAGAAATAGAGTTTGTACTGTTCTAACAAGCTTGAAAGCAAATATTTTAAGCACGACCACCCTTATTCTTCAACACCGCCTGAGCTCTCTTATGCAAACTTGAAATTTCTATAAGTAGTTTTCAGAAATACTTCTCAAGGCTTCATGAAGGACATTGAAAGCTCTTCTTTGCCTGTTGGCTACTTTTTGTTCCTTCAATGTGTTTTACAGAGGGCTTTAGACACCCACTTCACAACACCTGTTTCCACCGATTTTCAGTCCAGTTGTTGTGTAATTTAGAATTCCTCAGCCTTTCCTTCCTGTTTGCTTTCAGTAAGAATCTCTTTGTCACAGTCCCTGTTCCACTTCCAAATCACCTTGTTGGTGCAAAAATATTATGTGCCTCTCATCCTGTGTTATCTCTGGCATTTATTGCAGGGTTAGCTAAAGAAATTGGAACAATTAATGCATTTTTGCAACAGGTTGCTAATAACAAAATGACTAAAGGTTAATTATTAATTTAATTTAAAATGGGTTTGAAGCTTTTTGTTATTTGCAGACAAAAAACTGGTTTATCTCTTGAGCCAGGTGTCTGTTTTCTGCTTCAATCTAGACATCTTTGGATTCGTCTTAGATTTTATTGCTTCTGGTTTTATTGGTGTATATCGTTTAAGTAAGAAATAACACCAGTAAGGTTTTAGAAAAGGTTGTGGCTAAGCAGGTTACAACAGTTCTGGACAAATACAGAATTCTTGACAAATTTCAGTCTTGATTTCGTAGGGCTCATTCTACTGAAACAGCCCTTCTTAGAGTCTCCAGTGACATATTGATGCAAAACGATGCAGGAAAATGTTCTTTTCTGCTGATGTTGGACCTCACATCGGCCTTTGATACGGTTGACCACCACATTTTGCTTGAAAGGCTGAAATATTGGATCGGTGTGTCTTGATCTGCCTTGGAGTGGTTCTCCACATATTTATCTGAACGATGCTTTTCTTTGGCAGTTTCTCAGTACAGGCCATCTTCCACTTCCCTTACCTATGTTGTGCCACTAGGTTCTGTATTGGGGCCCTTATTGTTTCTAATATATCTACTTCCTCTTCAGCCTATTTTGAGCCCCTTTGAGGACATTTGCCATCACTCTTATGCAGATGACATTCAGTTATACATTTTTTTAAGCCCCAAGATGTTAACAAGCTGGCCTGATTGGATGGCTGACAACGTTTTCCAAATTAATGAAGAAAAAACTGAAGTCTTTGTATGTGCTCCTGACAGATTTGTAACTATGATAATGAAGGTTACTTTGGGGTAACTTTTGACTCCGCTCTCACTTTGGTTCAGTCTTGCTTTTATCACTAATGAAACATTGCTAAATTATGTCCTATTGTGTTACGCATTAAACTGGAGGTTGTTATACATGCATTCAGTTCATCACATTTGTCCTAATGTAATTTACCGTTTAAATGTCTAAGCAAAAACTCCCTGGAACGTCTGCAGGCTGTTCAAAACACTGCAGCAAGACTTCTGACCAAATCTTTTAACTCACATGTGACACATTTGCTAATACAGCTGCAGTGGCTCCCCATTTAGTTAATTTTAAGATTCTGGTTCTGACTTTAGAGCTCTTCATGGACAAGCACCAGCTTATATTACTGAACTTCCCTACCAGGTCCCTGAGGTAATGTGACCAGGTCCCTGAGGTCATGTGATCAGGGTCTACTTGGTATACAGCATACGAGCCTAAGAACTAAGGGAGACAGAGCTTTTGTCACTTTGGGCCCCAGACTGTAGAACTCTCCTCCTTTGAGCTCGAGATCTGTGGACTCAGTGGTCTCTTTTAAAAAACAACCAAAACATCATCTTTTTGCAATTGCGTTTGGTTAACTTTTTGTCTGTTTTGTTTTAAATGCCTTGGTATTTCTTTGTGAAGCACTTCGTGTTCTTTGTCTTGAAAGGTGCTATAAAAATAAAATTTTACTTACTTACTTATTGTCACAATACTTTTTGCAGATTACAAAACCTCTTTTCCATATATGGAAAAGAGGCCTGTGTCATATATATTTCAAGATGGTGTATGCCACACACTGAAGGCAAAAGTTGTAATACTCTGCGGGGTCACTACATCAAAATTAGTTCGCAAGCCAGTTCAGTTATTGGCTACTAGACAAGCACTCAAACTGCCACACTTTACCCACTGCGATACTCAACAGTGCACTACACAAGCTGTTATGTTTGTTATAGGATGAGATAAAGTGAGAAGATGACCAGTTCCAACCTGCAGTATCATTAGCTGTACCTTGTCTTCTCGTGTGATGTGGCTGCCTGGACTACTGCCAGATTATTATGGTCTGTCTGGGCACCTCCAGAGATTGACAAGGGCATTCAGCATTTTACAGCATCTGGCACCCACAAAAACAAAAGCTCTGGACATGGTCCACTACTTCAATTGGGAACATAACAAAAGACACTGACAAAACTGAGGAAATTCTCAGGAAGCTTGAAACATGGTTCTTTTCTTTCCAAATGTAAAATGAAAGTTCAAAAGCTTTGAAATGAAACAACATCCATAATATTCTCTTTGAATTCTTTTAGTGTGTGAAATGAAATAATATTTTCAGCGAGAAAAGGCACTTATGCTTAAATAATGCAATGCGGAGGCTTTCTTTATCTGTCAAAAATCTTGGCCAGAAAAGGCTCAGTCAGCATCAGCACTGGACCCATCAAAGTCTGATCCTTAGAATTAGAATGTTTGTAACAAGCTGACACTTGCTTCATAAAAGCATTGCATCGAGTTGATGTTTTTACAGTAATATTATATGTGTAGAATCCAAAGTTATTCAGCCAAAAACAACCCACATATGTCAAAGTCAAATATTTACTGGATGATGACTGCCATCAGTCTAATTGAAGCTGCATAGTGATAAATAATGCATTTTGTGTTTTTTGTCTGTGGTACATTGGGAAGGAAATATGCAAACATTAAAATGATTCCTATAAACAATGCGGGACTGATGTACACAGTGTTATTGTAGAACCTTGGTGAAACAATTTGAGAATGCAGTCTGTTATCATAATACTGTAGCACATTAGATTTCCCATGTGTCTTATTCCCTCCGTCAACTGTAAATCTGATCAGACTCTGCTCAAAGCTCTCTAATATCCTCCTACAGCGCACCGAAGGACAAACAAATAAAAAAAACCCCTGCATGCAACACAACAGCATATCATACATAGCCATCAGTTTGTATAAAATTGCATATGGATGGGTTCAAGAAAATTACACTCTAACTATTTGAGTTTTGCCCCAGTCTCCTGAGAGGTGATTTACAGTGGGCTGAAGATGATAACGGACAGAGGATAGAGAAAGGGTGGGTAGATTCTATCTACTACTGTCCATCAGTTTATCATCTTTATACCCTCCCCTTCTCCTTCCTTTATAAAAAAAGAACAACAACAACAAAAACAACTTTGTCCTTCACAAACAAATCTAATCATAGCTTTGTACTTTGTGAAGGGAGGTTTCTCCACAACGAAAGTACACCCACTGTCATTATCAAATATAAGCAAAGAGGAGGGCAAAAATCAATTCAGCTCAACTACCTTTCACTCCTTTCTCCTACCAACAGATACACACACACGCACGCACACACGCGCACGCGCACGCGCACGCACACGCACACACTTTTTAGCAGACCTTGATTAAATATTATCATATAATGTGACCACAGGACGTGTTGTCCAAGGCTAAGAGTCTACATGTGCATGTTGTCAGAGATTTGTTAAGTGTTGAAAGCTCCAGGGCATACAGAACCTCTTGGCCCTCAGAGGGGTTGTAAAGTAATTAATCTAAGAATAGCTGGGGCAGTCCTGAGAAACGAGCCCCCGCATCTGACAAGGCTTTGATGGTGAGACAGGCATCTGAAGATGTAAGCGAGATTCTTGTAGCCTTGGCAGGAGGAACGAGGGGATCAAAGTGGTCCGGCGATGTTACGACACTTTTGTTTGCTCTAAACATGTTTATCTGATAAAGCCTGCCAGCCGATCTCAGAGTGTTGTCTTTCTAATCGCCTAATCCTTTCACAGCAGCCTCTGGCTCCCAGGGAAAAAAATACTGAAAAATACTGAGGTCATCAACACTCTGCATGTAGAGGACATTAAAGTTAATTTAGCCTGTATCCATAAATATGCACTGATATTTACTTGTAGTTGGATAAACATAAATGAACGCTATGTTTAAATTCTTGCATATCTTGTGAATACTTCAATGATGATGAAATTGTTGATAAAGCTAAGCTATTTCTTCTAACAGGAACTTGCCTTTAATCCTAAATAAACCAGGTGACAGTGATACCAGTAGGCTGATGAAACTGAAGACCAATTTGAAGACCTGGACCTTAACACACACCAAACTAGAGGACACCCAAAACCAAAAGTCCACTGTCCTATGATGTGAGACCAAAATAACATCTTACTAAATTAATATTTAATGGTTTCCTCCTTTGCATACACGCCATCTCCCCATCAAATGTGATCACATTTAGCTGATCTGTTTTAGAGTTATTTTGCTAATTAAAAACACATTACAAACAACAACAACAACAACAAAAGGCATTTACTGGGCACAACCCCTGCCAAGGCCAGTCTTCTATATTATATGTCTTTATGAAAGTAACACACAGTTCAAGCAAAATTAAATGGGTTCTCCATCTTCTAATTCTTATGAAATCAAATGTTTTGTGCAATTTGGCCAGGTAGTTTTTACATAGGCTTGTCAGAAAACCAACACTGAAAAAATATCTGTACATTAGGCTCCAGTCACATCGGCCAAGTGATCGGTCAATGACCCTCTGGAAACCATCGGTCGCAGAAAAAAAATTAAAAATTGTACATGTTTTGTGTTCAGTAAAAGAAAAATGCTGATATATAATAATCAGATGCTTTGATGCTTTGAATCATTCATACTTTAGCATCAGTTGTGCTATGATGTATTAAGACATCATAAGACATCATTGCTATGCTCATCATTCAGTATTATGAGAGTACTGTTATGCTGATTCCACCACTGTTGAAGATATTGTAGCATATATGAATAGCTGATCCTTTGTATGTGTGTGAGAGAGCGCAGGAAGACTGACATCTTCCCACATTAAAAAGGTGAGCCTGACAGAACTATTGAGCTGTGGTGGTAGGCAGTCCATGCTGGAACCTCTGAAGTGTTAGATAAAGACGTAGCAGGAAGAAAAGCAGTGGTGAGATGCACCTTGTACAGGGAAAAAAAAAAGCAGACAATAGTGGATAAGACGCCCTGAGAGAGCAGAGATATATTTTAAGTGTCTGGGATTACATCTCTAGTGTGTGTGTGTAGAGCACCATAGCTTTACTGCATCCATACATCCACCAGCACTGCATTAACTCACCCTCTTTTTTCTATTTATTCCATTAAAGCCACTGAGGAGGAGGAGGAGCGGGAGGAAGGAAGCTATGACCCAGTTTTATTTTCTCGAAAGAAAAGAGATGGAGCAACAGAGAGAGAAAAATGAAGTGAGAGAAGACGACAAAGAGGAGTGGGGAACACTGGCCTGAATGAGAACACAAAGTAATGAGGGCCTCATTTACAAACATGGCTCTCCATATTTGGCCTCCCCACTGTGATCAGTGTCAGTGTGGTCAAACCAAAATACAGAGGCAAAAAACTTTTTGCTTAATTTGCACATAACTTGGCTTCTGTTATAGGTTTTGCATGCAATGTGTCATGAAATGCAGGATTATGAAATGTAGACTAAAGACAGAGTGAATAAACTGAAAACACCTTTATTTAGAAGGTGGAAACTCCAAAATGAAATCATAAAGTCCATTAGAAGTAAACTGAGAAAGGGTAAAGTAACTGGTCAAACTGTGCTGATTCTTCCTAATGTATGTAGAAAAAATCCTTGAAGCATTTAATGAAGCACATTCGAGTCGCGGGTGTTGTGACTGATGTTTGAAGCCTGGCTGGTTCAGGAAGTGTTTCGAGCACTGGCACAATTTATGACTATACATCTATCACAAGCCGTTCACACTTCGTAGCTTAAATTTTTTGTTATGGTGACACAAGTGCATTTGTTTGTTCATTTCAACTATAATAGTGGAATTGACAGAACTAATACCATATTAGTTCTGTCAATAACAATACTATGGTATTATATTAGAATTAGAATTTTTACCTTATAATAAAGGGAGCAATCGTGGCTCAAGAGTTGGCAGTTTTTCTTGTAATCGTAAGGTTGCCGGTTCGAGCCCTGGCTCCGACAGTCTTGGTCGTTGGGTCCTTGGGCAAGACACTTTACCTGATGCCTACTGGTGGTGATCAGAGGGCCAGGTGGCACCAATGTCCAGCAGCCTCGCCTCCGTCAGTGCGCCCCAGGGCAGCTGTGGCTACAATGTAGCTTGCCATCACCAGTGTGTGAATGGGTGGATGACTGATGACTGTTTTTTTTTTTTTTACATTTTCTTCCCATCCTTTAGGCTGTGAAGGCAGTGGTTGTGGGAAAAAAATACCAGTGTGAAAAGGGAAAAGCCAATGTAGAAACAATCAGCTTAACAGCAGATATGTGGACATCCATTACCATGGATGCCTGGTTGTGAGCCGCCATTCTATGGATGGGAAAGAGACACAGAGAAAGAAATTTAGCTTGTGTGATCCCTCAGGGAAAAATGGGGAATAACATCACACATGGCCTGTAACTGATGGAGCATCCAATATAACTGCCTGTAGTAGGGGATAGCAGCTCCATCTGTACTGCCCATATTCTAAACTTCAATGTAAAAAAGGACCCCGATGATACCATTATTAAATATGCTAAGCACATCCTTCAGGAGAAGGCAAAACATGCAACAATCACACTGGCAAGGGAATTGGGGAAGCACCTCATCAGGCTCCTCAGGCTAAGGGAAAAGCTCTTAAAAAAAAGAAGAAAAAAAAGATGAAGTCGAGAAATATTTGGCATAACTTGTGAAGTTATCTTAGGGTTTCTCCTGCAGATTCACATGAAAGGGGTGGTTTTTGCAGCATCTAACAATCGGAAAGGGGCTTTATCACAGGTCATATGACTTTTCCGCTACAGAACATGATCCCTATGAGAGATATCTGCTCTAGAGATGCTGTCAAATGGTGGTTAAAAATCTTTAAAGAGCATTAAAAAAAATCTAACAGTAAATGCAATATGTTTCCATAAAGGACAAATTTAATGCTGCATCAAATCTTTAATCTGGTGATTTAGACCACAGAGCAATAAAATAAACATTTTAGTTGCAGATAACGTTTTCTTTATATTCGAGTGCACTCTCAGTACTGCTGTTTAGTTTTAGGTGATGGCTGCACATTAGACCATCAAAACTTCAAACTGGATCGATTTAAAGATTACAAGTTACTGTCCCAAGGCCTGATAAAATTAATTTTATTGATTGAACAGGTATTATTCCATGTTCAGTGGTCTAGTAGTTACATTCTATAACACTGTTGGAACTGCAACACTGTTATACAGCTTCTAAATCACCCAATGAAAACACGCAAGTGATACTCTTAGGTACAGCTTAACAACTTGGACTTAATAGGTTCGTTCCCCCACCATGCCAAAATCCTGCTTCACACTACAAGCCACATCCAACATGAGCAGATTGACGGTTTATATCAGGGGTCTCAAACTTCAGGCCTTAAGAGTCGCTGTCCTGCAGGTTTTAGATCTCGCCCTGGGTCAACACACATGAATCAAATGATTAGTTCATTACCAGGCCTCTGGAGAACTTCAAGACATGTTGAGGAGATAATTTAGCCATTTAAATCAGCTGTGTTGGATCAAGGACATCTAAAACCTGCAGAGTTTGAGACCCCTGGTTTATATAGACACATGAAGTAAGTAGGGAGAGAGAACACAGCTGGGGAAAACAAGGCACAGGTGAATAGAATCAAACTAACAGAACGGGGAGGGGGTAACTAAATACAAGGCAAAACAGAGTAAAGAGCCCTCAAACGGTGAATCAACAAGCTAGTACATCATGTGAAAAACACCAAGGTACTGTAGGCATTTCTTCTGTGGAGCAATATGCTATCTTGTAAGCTGCTTTAGAGCAGAGAACATCTGTTTATGTCAGAGAGGAGACACTTGACTGAGAAGGGAAGGGGGCGATTCATCCAGTCTAACATAAATCGATGTTTAGTTCAGTCTCCACAGAATCATGATCAGAGAGATTATCTTTAGTAAGGAGTTGGCAGCTACATTTGGTAAATTTCTGGAAATTAAATGCAGTGGTTGGGTGAAAACACAGAAAGTGAAAGTACTACGAAAATTCTCCCTTTAAATCCATTTTTTCTGAGTTGGTGTTATGTGAAACTTTGATTCTGTTGTGTAACATTTAACAATGCTCTGCCCGCAGTGTTCATGTATAAAGGTTTTAAAGGGCTATTGTAGGCTTAAAGATTAGTGAACTCTTGAGATTTTTATAGACTTTGACTATGCTCAATACTAATTTTACACACACTTACAAAAGTGAAATAAACTAAATTATGAACATATACACCATGGGTGTCGATGCCACGTGGGCTGATCTGAGTAGCAACATTCAGATGGTAGAGTCATAAACAACACAAAGCATGGATACAGCTTGACTTAGATCAACACTTCAGGTTGATGGTGGTGATAGGTTAACAGTGGGGGCTTTCCTTGGTACACTTTAAGATCCTCAGTACCAACTGAGTATTGTTCAAATGTCACAGCTTGGCTGAGTGTTGTTCCTGTCCATGTCCACCCTTTTATGACCACATTGTACACATCTTCTAATGGCTGCTTCCCAAACAATGAGTTCTCAAATAGTCTCAACAGTCAACAGATCTCAAACCAATAAAGTGCCTCTGGAAAGCAGTGGAACAAGAGATTTGTATCATGTATGTGCTGCTGATCTATCTCCAGTAACTGTGTGATGCCATCTTATCAACATGGACCGAAAACTTAGTTTCCAGCACCTTGTCTAATTTGTGCCATAAGCAATTAAGGCAGAAAAGCAAAAGGGGTCCAGTCAAACCAGGTACAAGGAAGGTGTACTTAATAAAGTGACTAATGAGTTTATATGAACATTTGCTTGTTGCTCTTTAGTAGGTGGTAATATCACTGCCTTTTGCAAATTGAATTGCAATGAACACATTGAGCCATAATTATCCAGCGTTACTTCAAAAAGTCTCTCTGGCATCGTAACATCATTTAAAAAATACAATTTTCAGGTAAATATAGTTCAGGTAAATATTTATACATAGTTATACATTATGTTTTCATTACATGTAAACTCAAGATTTCCTTAAAAAAAACCAAGTAATTTCCCCAGAGTATTAAGTAAAATCAAAACTGAAAGAACCTTTTCAGACAGAATTTTCAATATTGTAAATCAACAAAAGGTGGGAAAAGAACTGTATTTCTTTTGTACACATGACTGGTTAATGGTCAGAGTACAACCCAGCTGAACAAAGAGAAGTTTATCCACATAACATGTACACTCTCTTTAATAATTCTGAATGCTCTAATTAACCCCCACAGTAACTTTGAAGCTAAGTAAGCACTAAAACAAGGCTAAAGGGAGAGCGTGAGCCTTTTTTCTGCCAGAAATAGGCAAAAAAAAAATCCCAATACTGCTTCATGCCTGCTGGATCTGAAAGTATAGCTGCCCTTAAAAACCTAAGCTTCTTGACTAATTATTAATACAACAACTTACCGCATAGGTATGTTTGCATTCAGTGGTAGATGTGGTAAAGTACATATGAATTAAAAATAGTGGTGGATTCATTGCAAGCAACAGATGTGTTTTGTGGGTGAGAGAAGGGTTTTTTGGTGTTTGTTTTGTGTCATATGCAGTCAAAACATAATTATATGATGATATAATAGTATCCAGCCGTACATGTTTAGCAACCAGGTGCGATCGCAGCTTGGTTTATGATGCGCTATTTCTCATAAAAGGCCATGGGATATGAGCTCCAGATTAGGTGAGCTCACAAAAGGCCACTGTTAATCAACCAGCTGTACAAACTTATGGGGCACACACAAGCAGGTCAGCGATTAAGAGAGAATATATTTTGTTACCAGAACTACGGAAATGCAGCTCATTCGGCAAAATAAATCATTTTGTTAAAACTATAAGTGTATCCTTTTATAGAATTTATTAAAAGAGCGGTCGTGCCTGCATTGTTCTCTTAAATATGCATCCTTCTTTTTCCTTCTCTAGTGTGTTTAAAAAAGAAAGGGGAAAAAAAACAATCACAGCTTCCCTTGAAAAAGATCACCTCATTACAGTTTCCACATTATGCAATCTGATGTCAATTTTATGCTACATTGACCTTTTTGCTACATTGACCTTTGTTGCTATTTCTGTCTGCTCTGCTACACTACACCGATAGGTTAGTTGGTACTAAATTACATTTTCACCAGAAATTCTGGGAGTGTGGGTGTGGGGTAGGCAGTCAGGCAGTGAATAGGTGGTACATTACACTCTCTACTTAAATTTGCATTTGCAGTCACACAAGGGATTCTAACCACCAATCTGCAGACAGTCTGCATCAGGTGTGGACAGATGAACTTTATTATTAGCCTGGGACTCAGCAGCTTTGTAATGCTGGCATTCGAATAGCCAGAAAATGCATATTTCATATGCAATACATGACCACTCAAGAATTCTTAGTCATGGCAGAAGTGACGTAAACTGTCATCAACATTAGTGAGAAAGCCACGGTCTTGTCTCTCTGTTAAAAATATGAGCTGATACTGAAATAGCCCTTTGAAGACTGTTACTTTTATCCAGGGTTCATGCATCCCTCATGGTAAATTCAAATGAGGGAAAGTGTCACGGTTTCATTTAGTCAGAGTCATTTAGACCCAGTAATTTTTAGTTTCTTGTCTTTTAGTATTATTCTGTATTATGGTTTATGCTCTGATTCTCTAGTTGTGCTGTTTTGAATATTATTATCATATGTTTCAGTCTAATTCTGGTTAAGAGTTTAGCTTTTGGTTTTGTTCTTGTGCCCTCGTGTTTAGTGTAGGTTTAGATAAGTGTCAAGTCTGTGCCTGCTGTGTTTCCTGTTTTTATTTGAAAGGCTGTCTCATGTCAGTGTGTCTAGTTTTGCTTCCCTTGTCTCGTTAAGTCTTATTTCTCCTAGCTGTGTTTCCCTCCTGTCTATCATTCCGATTACTCTAGTGTGTATTAAAGGCCTGAGTTTTCCATCGGCCTGTCTGCCCCACTGCCTGCCTGTTTAGTTTATTTGTATGTTCAGTTTAGCTATTTTCACGTACAGCAATAAAGCTACTGCGTTGGGTTTCACCTTTTTGCCTCTGGAAGTCTGCACTTTGAGTCTGTCACTCCTGCCTCCTGCAAATAGTACATAGTAAAAAGAAACAGCAAGTTGACAAGTACACCAAAAATGACCACTGGGAGCAGTGGACTTGAACTCTTCTCAGTTAATATTCTTTCTAATCATATTTTCATGCAATCTGTGGCATCTTTGATTTCTTTTTTTCTCCACTCTTTGAAGAATGACATTACAAGAGGTTAGTGAACTAAGGTTCGTGTAGGTCTTTTGTTTGATGTTTCTGTGCCTCCTGCTTGCTTAGGTTGACTTCTTTTGGGTCGGCAGGTGCTCTCCCTCTGCTGTAATCAATGCTGTGCTTAGCTCTGTCTCACATGCAACCAGTGTGTCATTAATCTGTTTTAGCTTCTTTGGGAGATCTATGGAAATGGTAGGGAACTGTAGAGGCTAGACATTCTTAAAAATTAAACTAGTCTTGCTCACACATCCTATATATAGGAAGTCAAGACTATTTAAAGCCTTATGTGATAGCTCAGTTAAAGAGGGACATGGGTCATACTGCAGAAAACAGTTTTCCAAAACAAGATGATTTTGAATTTCACTTAATACAAGATATGTTATGCTTGAAATAAGTGCAAAAATCTGCCAATGGAACAAGTGAAAATTCTCCAGTTTTAAGATGCACTGTCTAAAAACAAGTTAATATATCTCACTGAAATGCTACTTTGTAGCTAAATGCGTCTTATTTTAAGTTTAATGAGATATTTTGACTAGAAATGAGACAAATAATATACTTGGTAAGTTAATATTAATTTTTGCAGTGAGGGAGGGTGGGGCACGTAAACGTGAACGAACAACTGGGGGAACATATATAGGTAAGAATCAGAAGCAGCATGTTTGGAGGTGAGGTTCCGCTCCTAAAATTGAAATACTTTATCTTCAACACACACACAGACAATTAAAACTGTGGCAATCAATTTTGTTATATCGATGTTGAAAATGACAACGTGAAAACAATGTGACCTGCTAAAGTATTCCCTTAAAGCAGCAAATTCAAAGCATTGCTCCGCTGTGAAGCTTCATGGACCACTGAGGAAAGGCGTCCATAATTAGTTGGCAATCATGATTGGATCAATTGACACCTCTGGCTTTTGATAGGTGACAATGTCCAATTCTGAGTGGATAATGGAGAGGTAATCTTCCCTGAAGTAGATCCCCATCACTACCGACACCCCTCCAACCCCGACTCTGTTAAAAACAGATAATGAGATTATAGCTTGTCCTATGGCTGATAGAATTAACATCAAGGACATGGATTATTTTAGGTTATAGTGTGCCATTAAATTCTGCTGATATCGACAAGGTAATGTCAAACAATTCTTTTGGTTAGAGCATAGAGAGAAATATTATATAAAATGACTTGTGAAATGTTTATATATCAATCGTTCAGTTAAATAAAAATAAAAAAAAGCAACAAACACTTGCACTGTACTTAAGGACAGGATGCGCACAAGCAAACACCATTGAATGCATTGAAGACAGTGTATTAAATCACAGTGCATATAAACAATAGCCCCTTGTCATAATGAAAAATTCCACATATATACACAACTACTGGCTTAGTTTTGAATGAGTGGACAGTGAGTGCATGGTAAGTTGCAGTAAGATGATTTTTCTCTGAAACTCATTTCTAAACAATGCAATTCCCTGCCAGCTGCAGGGGACAAAACCTACACCAAACTCCATCATCCATCATTATTATATCTGCGGCCTAAAGCTGACAATGTGGTTTTGTTAAATTTTCTGGGATCTGTGATCTCACAGAAAAATGATACACATAACAAAAACTAAAATGAAGCTAGAGACACATTAGGAATTTTTGTTGAACATCAAGTGCAGTTTAAGCACATCTACAAATTAAAGCTTCTTGCGGATATAGTGATGCCCAAGTTTTCACAGGCTTGGTGTAGATCCAGCAAGAGCTAACTGAGAATCTCTGCTTCTGAATCTAAATGCTATAATTTTAACTGCCCACTGGAGCAGGAAGCAGAAAGGCATTAAATTCCCTTCTGTTGGTTAGCTGTGGCATCACACACACAGAGTCCATCTACAACACGTCTTACCCACTTGCCTCAGAGTTATTGGACATCTACAATCGAGGAGAAGGGATTTCTCTAGTTCTGCTCTTGTGACTTTGTAATTTACTGCAAAGATTTCAAGATAACAAAGCAAAAACTAAAAGAATGCAGTATGCTGTGCAGCTGCATTGCAAAAACTCAATGCTTGATGCTTAATAATATACAGAAAAAAATGCAAATTTCTACAGTAATATCGTAAAAAGTAACAAAGTAAGTCAGTTTTTATAGACCACAGTTAGTATGTTGAATCTTAAAGTTCATTACAAAAAAATTGCCTTGGTATATGGCTTGGCAACCTGCTCTCTAAAAAGAATATGGCAGATTCTGCAAAGGGACAATGACCCCAAACACACCATACAGAAAAGCTGAAAAAGAAAATAATTAAGTTGTTGCACTGGACCTGTGTCACTCCAGCTCTAAACCTGCTGTAGCAGGATCATAAGAGAGCTGTGCAGAAATGAGTACCAGCAAACCTCAATGAACTGAGGCAACACGGTAAAGAATAATGTGTAAAAATTCCCAATTCCCAATGTGAGCGACTGATAAAGTTACACAGAAAATTATTATATCAGGTTATTGCTAATAAAGATGCCTCTAGAAGCTTTTGAATCATGGGGCGTATGTAGCTTTTACAGGTCTTCATACAGTCCTGTGAATACAAGTATCAATAAATAAAAGAGAGATGCCAAGGCAGACAGAAAATTAATTTTTTTTAGAGATCTGAATAGTATTTTGGGTTTTAACTAAAGAGAACATTTGAGTCTTTATCTCTTTATAAAAATTTATTTCTAGCTTTGATTAAAAAAAACATTTTTTTTTTAAATTTGTTGGAATTAATGTGTTTTAATGTATGTCTACCATTATGTCCTCAAAGGCCCATTGAACTCCAAATGCCACAATCTAAGGAGACATTACACAGTAAGATACACAAAAACAGCCATTCAAAAGGTCTTACAGTAGCTGAAACCCTGGTCTAAGACTTGCCTCTAGGTAGCTTTTTTTCCATTTTTTTCAAGTAGCAAATACAAGCTTTAAAGCAGCCTCAAGGTGGGAAGCAGCATCTCAAACAAACCTGATGTGAGCTGGAGTGAAAGTGACACAGTGAGGTCAGTGTGTGCCCTGTGGTGTCACCTGTTCCCACCTGACACACAAACTGGTACAAGCTCAGAAACCAGCTGCTGAGTCAGCTGGGAAGGGGAGTAGTGAGATTGGAGGCAGCAGACCGAGGTGACAGATCAAGTGATGGAAGCCAGATGAAGAAAAGGTAAAATAATGTTAAGTGTTTAAGGCAGGTAGAAAGGACATCAGAGAGGGAAGAAGAAACAAGGTAAGACAGAAGTGGAGAGAGGAACGCAGCGAAAGACAGTAGAAATTATTATTCAGTATAGTGGACAGGAAGAGGGTGACAGAAATGGGAAATAAAAATAAGATGATGTAATAGAGTAAGTGTTAACAGAGAGAGCAAAAAAAGGCACAAGAGATCTTACCTTGTTATGTCGGTGTCTGTCACATGTTGGAGGGTGTTTTTGTACCACGAGAGAGTGTAATGTAATTAAAAAAAACAAGTTCACACCTTTGATGCTTTGATTCTGATTTCTGATATCAAATTAAGCTCAGGAGCACCTTCATTCCTGGGTTTAGCCTTTAAGGCAGCTTTTCTTCTCCTTTATCATAATTTGCAGGTCAGAACTGTAACTTTGATCCTCATACAGCCGTTTTTATGCCCACTATCAGTCTGACATTAGACTGTTCAGCTCAGTGATGGTGTTATTAGCCATTCACAATCATGATGACAGCAAAACAAACTGTCTGGTAACAAGTCTTGCTAGCAAATAGCTTGTTTTTTTTCTCTCTCTTTGCCAGTAGTCTTATTTCACACTAAGGGAAGCATTTGAGATTACACAAAGAAAAGGTTTCTGTTCGCAGTATAGAAAAAAGCAATACAGAGGCACTATTGGTGGTCCACTTGGTGGAGTATTTTAATAGCATGCTGCTTTGCATGGATTTGTGCAGATGGCAAAATTAACTTAGATGCACGTGTTCAAATAAAAGAAATATTTATAGTATTTATATATAGGATTTTTATTATATGTAACTGTTCTTCAACAAAAAGTCTGATAACATAAGAGTCAGGTTATACAATTGGGCCTTATGAAATTATATAAATTGCCCAGTCATTATGTATTTCTTTTAAAGGATCAATTAAGTGGAGTCTACACAGCAGGCACAGAGTGAGCAGAATGTTAGCAGGTGCAGCAGCAGCTACACAGTATGTGTTTAGGCGCAGTGTTGAGCAGTATGTCACATGCTCCTTTGAAACGCTACAGTTCAATACACAATCACTGTAGCAACGCACATAAAATATGCCATAAAAATGCACATTGGGTTGTGTTTACAGCCAAATAGCATGAGTAAAAACACGAGCTGTTGCACAGCCTGTAAAGACAGCTGGATTTATTAAAATGCAAGCTTATCTGCATCTGTCAGACGTGTGTGATGTGGCTGACTAAAAAAAATAATGTAGACCCAGCATGAGAAACAGAGAGAGGTTTAGCCAAGGGTTTGGTCTAAACAAGATTGATGTGCAACCATGAAAAAGGACAGACGAAAGCTGGAGAAATAACAGTGGGCATGCCTGAGATAACGCTTTTACCTTTTCATTTCTCTTTAACGACCTTCGTCAGGTTCAGAGGTTCTTGGACAATTGCATAATTTCTGCGTTTTTGTCTCAGCGTGCCACCACGGTGGGTTTTAAATTATACAATCAAGATATGATGAAAGTGCAGACTTTGAGCTTTATTTAAAGGATTTTACAAAATGAAACTGCATTATCTGTTCATGCATTACAATCATATTCTACTGTAAGGGTTTGTCTTGTGTACGTATACCCTTCTGGCAAGAGCCTTCATTATGCAAGACTCATCTCAAGGCAGAGTCATTTCTCACTGTTTAATAATACATAGTTATATTTTGTCAAAGACCCATATTCAGAGCGATCTGAGAAATAGTGCAAACTGGGTGGTGATATTTGGCTGAAGGCACATCAGATTAACGCTACATCAGTTTCTTATTATAGTGACAGTTCACTTATACTCCAGAGAATATGCATTGAAATTCAAGATCAATAATGATTCATGTGTGCATGTTCTCCGAGCAAACCTTGGAATCTGAAAACACTTTCTGAATCTGAAAAAAATTTCTTGTTTCAGTGTATTGTTTAGTAATTTATTGATCCGCACAATACACTACTATTATTCTTTATTGTGTGGTGTCCAAGCCACCCATCTGAATACAATGAGAAAGAGAAGAAAAACAGGTTTGCAGCAGGTCGTGTTCTGCAGAGGCTCAGAAATAGCAAAACTATCTTAAGCAGAGATCGTTTTAAGCTCATATGGATGTTGTAATAAAGTCACTTCGTTGGTCTTATAAATTATTAACTGTGCTACCTTGAGGGGAGATGGGCTTGAATGGGGAAATAAACAGAACTGTTGCAATAGCTGGGGAATGTGCTCAAGGAGAAGCTCGTTGTCTCTTTAAGTGTTTTGTGAGACTGAATCATAACCACCAAAAAATAAGCAGAACCTGGTTCTCGCAGGTGGCTCTGTTTATTTGATGAGGAATCAGGAACTCATTGGAAATTAAATGACATCATGTCTCCAGATTGCTTTTCTGTAAACACGTTCTCAAAGGCTGTCACTGCAACTGCATACAGACTAGAGCTCAGTGTTCATCGAAACAATTACAAAACCAAAAATAGTGGCACTGTTAAAGCCTCACTTTTAAAATTAGAATATAAATATTGTACAACATGAATTTGTTACATAAGTACAAGTCTAGTTCATGAATTTGAATGTGAAAGGAGAACCTGTATCTATACGCATGTTTGCTGAATGTAAGCAGCCAACATGTGGCTTTACATCTGCAGGGAAGAATTTTTGTTCATGGAAGCATGTTATATTTGCGTGTGCACTGTCAGCATCTAGTACCCACTCTCTGCACTTTAATTATAAACAAATAAAGTGCTCGTTAGTCACTTTGTAAACAAGAGGAGGGAGAGGACTAGAGGTCCCTGCATAGTGTATGCCCTTGTTTAAGGAGCCACCGCAGAAGGAAGGCACAAGTATGGAGGTAGTCTAAGGAGCTTGTGAAGAAAAAAAAGCATCTGGACTTCTTTACGTTGCTTGAAGATGTTTCACCTCTCATCCAAGAAATTTCTTCAGTTCTAGAGTCAAATGGTGGAGAGTCCCATATTTGAAGAAGCTTCTCTTTAATCAACTTAAAGAAGCCCAGACGCTTTTTTCTTTCCAAGCTCCTTAGACTACGATGCCCTGGATGACTGCGAACCTTCATTGACAAGTGTGAAGGTAAAGAAGTTACAGTTAATTTCACCTCTACAGAACTTGTAACTTGATGCAGATTTGGAGAAAATCAGAAATAAATTGTTTTATTTTGCAGAAAAGCCACAAAAATTTGTACGCTATCGAGTACATTTCTTTATGAAAATCAGAAATGACCAAAATCAAAATCAAAATTGATGCCAAAATCGACGGCTCAAACTTTGATTTTGATTTTTTTTTTTTATTTTCTATTTATCAAATTCTACCAAACGATTGCTGAGGTGTAGATGAGTGTGTTTCTTCTTCAATAAATTAGCCAACCAAACTGTTGCTGTAGCTACTCCAAAAGCTTCTGCTATGTCTTTTTCTTCATTCATTTGTACCAACACTTCTTTATTTTACATTTGTAAATATTGCTCAGTCACATTTAATAAAGGTTAATTACACCTGTTGATGCAAGCATCAAGTCAGCCAATCATATGGCATTAACTTATTGCATTTATTCATGTAGACAAGGTCAAATAACCAAGCAGCAGAATGGGGAACAAAGATGATGTGACTGGGAGTTCCCTGCACAACCTTCTATAACAAAGAGAAAAACGAAAGACAAAATAGAAAACATCTAATCTGCAAAGGTTCTCTGGATGAAAACACCTTCAGAGGAAAATTGCCAGACTCCTTTAAACTGACAAGAACGCACTATTTGGTCAAGTAACCACTAATTACAGCTATGGCATGAAGAAGAGCACCTTTCAACACACAACACATTGAACTCTGGGCTAGCATCACAAGACCACACCAGGTGCCAAATCTTTTCAGATAATAATACAACACTGAGGCTGCGATTCACAGGGTCTCACCAAAATAGGACAATACAAGATTAAAAAATGTTGCCTGGTCTAATACATTGGACATTTGGATGGCAGGATCAGAATTTGGCAACATGAAACAACAGGAAAACATGGATCCATCCTGCCTTGTATCAGTGGTCCAGACTAATGATAGTGGTGTGATGGTGTGAACAAAATGTTTCATCGGCGTGATGGATCACAATACGATAAATGAAATATGATTTTTCATTAATCAGTATCTTTAGTCATTTATGTGAACAAACAAATCAACACTGTTTTACAGGAGAAAGATAAAGATTTGACACTAAGCAGAGGATGACTACACCACGTCTAGACTCCCCTGTTATTACACTGATGAGAGAAACCCAGAGTTGTCCACATCTAATGGGTAACAAACGGTTTACCAAACCTGCATATTGGCTATAATTATTGCACTGATGAAACTGATGTTTACTGATTAGAAAGCAGAAAAGCAACAATATTTCCAAATGCAGGAGTAAGTTTTCATTATTCACTCCAGCTTCAGTAGACAGCGAGGAAGATGAGCTCTGTTTGTTTATGTTTGTGGGAAGGTTTTTAGACCTCCATTTCCCCACTGGAACCTAGTTGTTCTTAAAAACACATTAAAAGGGGAAAAAAATGAGTCATTAAAGCCACAAGCTGTGCTTTCCGTCTACAGGGAGTTACACGTTTTATATAGAGAGAATAACAACAGAGGCCCTATTAAAAGCAGAAAATCATCTTATCTCTGCTTCTATGAAATGAACATTTTGGCCATTTTTACTACACTGTCATTCGTGGGACAGTTTGTGGGTAATTTGCATATTAATATAGCAACTTTGCCGTTATATTCAAGCCTACACACTGCACCTTCCCCAAGTCTCGTCTTTGATAGAGAGAAGGGAGAAGGGTAGGTGACTGTAACTTGATGACTATTTTATCTACATACCGGACAATGAGAATGGATATTTTTGGTTGCAACTGGTCTTTCATTCAACTTTTTCAAATGCATGACAAGCTGTCAGATTTTACCTAGTCTACAGTTTAATCGCATTTTGAAACAGTTAAATTGCTGCTTTTGCAGAATGATCGTTTATATTTAACAGTTTCATTCAACTGGCTAATGTCAGCTTGTGAGCGTGGAATGCAATTCTGCAAGTGAGCTCAATCAATGCTGGGGTTTCCAGGGTCACGGAAAATACCAATTTCAACACACACATTTTTAAGCACCTTGTGGTTATCACACTGCTGTCCACCATCACACTGTTTGCTGAGGTGTGAGGTATGCTACTACCTATACTGGATGCAGTCCTGAAAATAATGGAAACAGCATCAGATTCACTCTGCAGGGACAATGTGATATATACAGATATATCTTTGTTTAACTTTAAAAAATTCACTGTTGCTGAAAGTAATCTAAAAATCTTGTTTTAAATGAAATAATTTCTCTGTAAACACTGAAACCGCACGGCTGGGACTGATATGTGCAGTTGGGCATGTCGACCGTGCTGTTACACCAGTTCAGCAGGCAATGAAGTGAGGTGTTTCCTGGGGAGAGGGGAACACTAATCTGAATGACTGAAAGACATAAGAAAGAGGTTATATATATGGCTAGAAACAGAGACAGAGGGATGGAACAGTCAGGTTTATTGGGTAGCGTGTAGAAGAAAGTGTAGAAAAGAGGGATGTAATCCATGATCCAAATGGAGGGAGGCTTGCTGTTGGGAGTAGCAGGGGAATGGGGCTCTCAGACAGCCATACTGGGTAAAAATAGCCCAGAGAAGCAGGGCAGGACTCCTCTATGATGAATAATACACAGAGGA
>VUQR01001874.1:6609-28817 GCA_015108515.1 Hemichromis elongatus | reverse complement strand
AGCTTCAGAAGTTTCCCTTAGTGTCTGATAGGAATTAAAGCGAGATGAAAAGGGGAAGAGGCAAGAGGTTGAGGACATGAGTACATCTCTTCTTGGAGTATGCTCAAGAGACGCTCTATCAAAGCCGCTTTCCTTCCGCCTATAAATACCAGCAGAGTGAATAATATCCCTGCTACACTGCAGGAATCAAGTCAGAATCCTATATCTGCTCAACACATGAGCGGACTCATCATGACTTCAAGGAATACGCAACAGCTTGTGCAATATGCATCATACAACTGATGCTGCAGAGTCTGCTGTATTTCTAAACCACAGTGACCTGATAACCAGGAGATAGAACTGAAAACTCCCTTCAAGACCTGCCATAATCCAGCCTCAATATTTTAAAAACACCAAATCATAAACTAACATTTCAATATTTAAAAAGAAAAATATTCCTCCTGGCTGTTAGCAGCTATGTGAAGCAGCTAGTATTCACATGACTGGTGATCTTCTGTGTACAGGGGAACTGTCCGGGGCTGTTTTTGCTCAAAACAGTTATTGAGATTAAATTGCAGAAGAATCAACAACCAAAAGTAAACGTTTTCTTTAAAAAAGTTGAAGCATGAAACAGAATGCAATGATAAGAAAATGACATTTTAAATAGTTACTAGCACTGAATTCAAAATAAGCATTCATTTTTCTTAAAAAAAACAAAAAAAAACAGATTTTTATATATATTTTAAACATCATAATCTTTTGAACTCCAGCATCTACTTTTAAGGTGATTTCTTTAAAATATGTAGTAATAATTATCTCCACATATTAATCTTATTGCCTTTTAATTAAAAAATACATCCTATATGTGTCTAAAAATAAACAAATGAATTATTTTTTATTGCTATATGTCTTATAACAGGTCACGTTTTACCCCCATACTAAATAAAAGTTTCGTTTACATTGTTAACAAGCAGGTGAGTGATGAAGTGCTGTGATCACTGAATCCAGACAGACCGGTTTGATTTCTGTATATGTGGTCAAATAAAAGTTTCACAAAAATTGCAGGTCAAACTGGAATGATTTGTTTGTTGACAAGTGCGCTGATGAGAGCTTCTGCTGTGGTAAGGTTGTGATGATTTGTGAATTTTTTAAAGCAACTATAAGGGGCTTTGTGGGTAAGGAGTGGTGAGTGGCCAGGTTCCAGCTTACGGTGGAGTTTGAGAAAAGGAAATGCAAGAAATCCTACTTTTAAAACATGGACTGTGTAGTGTAGAAGCAACAACAAAAAATGGCCCAAATGGAGCTAGTATTATAGTATAAAATGATTTAAGTGTGCAAAAATTTATATAATTGAATTGTAGGTCATGGATGTGGGCAAATGACTTCTACTGGCATACTTTCCTTTAAATGTATTTAAAGTCTGAAAGCTTTATTCAGCTGGAATAAGGCTTTAAATGAAACTCTCGAGAGTTCCTTCTAATAAGCTACAAAAAGGTAAAATGTTTCCTGTTACAACAGCAGTTTTTTTACAGTCATGGCTCCATTGAAATACAGTCAGCGCCAAAGCAGTATAACGTCATCAACTTACTAAATCTTCAGTATATGCTAAAAGGGGATGAATGATGAGAAATCTGTTGATTTGTTTTCTTTGTGGGAAAACTGAAGTCAATTCCTAAATGGGTTTTTATCAGGTCTCAAACACCCTGTTTTAACCACGATCTTCTCAGAGCCAGGCTTCCATTGCCTCTTTTATCAGCCATAGTAAGTAAAGCAGGCATTTTTCTTTTCATTCTCTTTCCTTTTTTTGGATGCAGAGAAAGGAGGTGAGGAGAGGCAGAGGGCAGTATTCCGCCTTTCCGTCTATCAGAGATGCGGAGCGGAGGACTTCTGCCAGCAAGCAGAGCTTTGAAAGTGAAACGTAAGAATGGCAGATCACAGAGGCCAAAGAAAAATGATATTCTCCTCGTTATGACTCCCCCGGCCAGGCCCTTTGTTGTGGGGGCTTCTGCTTTTAACTAGAAACAGGTTCCCTGTTTCTGCGGTGTCCCACACACACACATATGCACACACGTGTACATATGCTTGGGCGTACAGTACATTCAAGTACACTCACACACGTGCACGCACATTCAAACTCTCCATCATTTCCCCATTCCCTTAAAGCCTGGTGACAGCTAGTTAAACCCGATGCCATGTGCAAAGCCTTGCACTCTGCAGGATCTTTGTCCTCACCTGTCAGGGAAGATGCAGGGTGGCCAGGTGGGGGCGTCCTACTGTAGATGGCAGGTGGAAACTAAGGACTGTGATGCATTTATGGAATGTAATCCTCAAGGAGAGGAGCCTACAATACCCCTTCTAAGCACAATATCTGTCAACACCAACCTGTTCTCACTATCAATCTCCTCCTGCAAAGTATTTCACAACCTGACATCTAAGTGGCTCTGTAAAAGTGACTCTTCTTGCTCTTTTTGTGCATTGTTATCAGATTTAGAAGAGCAGTATAATAGAGAAAATGCAAAGGAGAAGGAGCACAACTTCAAATCTTAACATTCATATTCTAAACGTGTCATTACACAGATATGCAGATGTATTTAACGGTCAGGCTTAAATGAAAGCAAATACTGAGATCAAACATCATGAGAGTAACTTTAGGGTAAAGTACTGCATTTGTGCCACTGGGATGATACTGCAAGTCTTTTTTTTTATCTTTGAAAGTGTTGATTTCATGGAAGGAGCAGTGGTAGCATTATGGCTTCAGTAGCTAACCGAGTCAGCATTTTATGCATTGATTATGATTATGATTATGATATAAGACAATTCCACTTTAGTTGAGCAGTTTTACCTGTTTGTTAAAGGCCAACAAGATTTGTTCAACTCCTCCATCGCAGCAAAGCAATATTTGTTTTGTTTTATTCTTAATTCTTTTATAGTCTAAAGTCAAACTGCAGAACTCTGTTTTCTATTATACTCCTACTTTTTTATAATTATATTTTTTATGTGTATATACAGCACTTTAATGAAACACCCTTTAGCTAACACAAGTACAACATGTCTCACTTCATCTTTCCGGGGATACCAACACACACACACACACACACAAAAACTGCAATACACAAACAGTCATGCTTTCCATTTGCTATCCGATATGTCTTATTTTTGTGGATTTAATGCTTTGTTGAATCAAACAAAAATGTGTAATGTTAATGTGGCGCCACTGTTCATTTGATAAATATGTCTTTCGTGCCCGTCATCCTGGAACCATATTTTGGTTTAAGAGCAGACCAACAGGCTTCAGAGGCAGTGCCAAAGCCTGTAGCGAGGAGGGTGTAGCTTTAGCATGTGAGCACTCATCTTTTTGGAATTAAAAGAGGAGGTGATTGACAACTTTCAGTGATGGCTGCAGGGGAAATTCACAGGCCTTATTTTGACTGATTCACACACACGCATGCATAGGCACAGAGGCACATTTATGCACACACATACCCTGCCAAAGCCAACCGGTCCTGAGAAGAGCACACAATTTGTCCAGTTTTCATCAGAGTTGAAAAATGAGATTTTAGCATAATGTCTTTAATGAATAACAAATCCTCAGTTCCCTCAGCCAAACCATACAATGAAAGGCTCAGATTTGACTAAAACAACTGCAGGCTTTTTGTTGTAAAACCCTGTTATTTGAGGTTTAAGAGTTCATACGTACACAAGTCCCAGTAAAGGATACTCAGCCTTTAACCTCTATAATGCTAACTTGAACATCTGCTATTGTTCCTCAGTCATTTCATATTGGCACTGGCACCATCAGTAAAGTGTTGCCTCTCGCCTTTTCCTCATTCCACATCTGCTGCATATCATTAAATGGAAAAATCCAGTAAAAATATTTACTTCCCCCTTAGCTCTTTGAGCTAAATATATATAAAGCTATATCAGTCCTCAGACTGATTGACTTCGTAGAAATGGTGATGCTCTTTCTTTATGTGCAGCTGTCACAAATCAGGTGTCTGAGTTACATCTGCCAGGTCCATCCTGTGACAGACTAGTGCTGTACAGCAGCTTGCTGTGGGCATGGACGAGTGTCAAATTTGAAGCCTTCCATCCTGTACCACTGAAATCACAGAGTTTTAACAAGCAGCTGTTTTTCTTCATGTGAGAAAAATGCCATTTCATCCAATTGTGAGTTATTCCTATAGGACCTCAAGTTAAAATATACAACTTCAGGAAAGAAATGAACGTGGTTGCAGCCCGGTGCAAAAGATAGTTGTGAACACTTCAGGTACATCTACAGTTATTTTATTACAGTTTGTATCATTAGGTGCAGATGGGTGGATGGTTAGGTAGATACTGTATTTTAGTCCGCTCCCTAGGCACCCCCTCCCAACAAAATATGGTTACTTGTGCCTCCAAAATTATGGCAAAAATGCCAAAGCTCGAAGCATCAAAACAGGGAATTCAGAAACCATCTCATATAAAAAGTCTATGTTTGAGGCTCAGCACTCATGTAAAATGTGGTTTAAAACATTTGCAGATGTTCCTACGAAAGCTCAAACTTGTTCATACATTCAATTCTACATATCCAAAACCTAGGTCCATTTTGAAAACGTATTTTATTCATATTACAACTTATATCATAACGCCACTGATATAAAGCATATAATGAAAGACAGCAGCACAACACGTGAGAAAAACCAGACCTTAAATGTTGGACGGTTACTGATCTTTTTCTTAGATTATGAGTTTGAAGGTGGACCGTAAAAAAAAGACTAAGCAACCCCTCTGAATGACCCACTTAACTAGCATGTGCAAGTGTACAGGTGTCATATATGTAAGTGTGCATGTTGCCATGTGTGCATTTGACCATCTACAAATCCGCATACTTGCCTGTTCTGGACGCCATCCAGATTTAATGAGAAGTCACGGGTAGAGACTGTACAATGGCAGCCAGATTTAATATTAGGAACATGGGATCTTGCTATATCCCTGAGTTGTGTGCAGCTCAAGCATCACCCACCGAGGTTGAAAAATGAACACAACGCATATGGGCCAAAAAACACAACCCCACTAATTTGAGGTTGGCTCCACAAGTGAGTCAATCCCCCTCAACCACCATGTTAAAATGCCCAACTTAAGCCATAAAAACAACTTGTTTACAGTCAGTTCAAATGTTTTAATCAGTGAACAGGACATGTGGACTGTGTATGTGGTGTTAATACCTTTTTGAGCAGCATTATCTGGCAAACAGCACAGCTGATCTGGGGCATGACCTGTCACAAGTATATGGTCCAGATATGGTAAGTGAAATTCTAGTGTTTTATTAATCTTTTACTTACTAATTAGCAGGTATGTCCGTGCTTTTGCTCTCATAAAATGTTTAAACATCTCTGGTCTAAATAACATTGGATTAGCCCTCCACCCCCTTATCTAATTATGGTCATCTCTGATTACAAAGAACTAGCATGGCAATGGTCTTCAAAATGTATGGTCGAGAAACCCAAGGGGAAAAGCCACAATGATTATGTCTATGTCCACTCTGGGACAAATACAAGCTGTAGCCTTATCCTACTCTCAAGAGGCAAACAAAAAAGAGCAGAAAAGATTTTTAGTTTGATTCTAATTGGCCGCATTATTTCTCTGCAATTTGCATAATGTGTCCGACGATGGAAAGCCTTGCAGAGAGCTGATTACAGAAAACGTCACAGTCGATTCACATTTCAGCAACAGCAAATTGGACATGAAGTTTTGCAAATGAGCCTCAAGACACATGAAACATCTTCAGATGATGAGCAAGAAGAAAAGAAAGAAGACGAGGTCAAGCGAGAGAGTGTTCTTATCCTATTCGTATTTCATAGAGGCACTAAAAGCTCAAAGCTTTAGCGGATTTTCAATGATCAGAAAGACTCATTGCAGAGCATTTATTGCATATTATGAAACAGAAGGGCTGCGCACCATGAGTTTTATGTGTTCTTCATGTGTCTTTTTCATTTTCATAAAGACTTTATGTTCCCACGGCAAGTATTCACCCCAATAAAAGGGTTCATACAGCTAGGCATTAAGCCGCAGTTTTAAGCGAGTTATTAGACAAGTCCAGCTTTTTGCCCCTAGACTTCAAAGAGCTTCTTTTTTATTGTGGAACATTGTTTCCTCTTAGGAAAAAACAGAATGACAACAGCGCACACATGCTAACAATCCCTGAAGCTGACAGACTGTAACTGCTGGCAGCCACTTTTCTCATCTGCGTCCATACTGCAAGCACCACAAAACCATCTTATTGTTCACTTTTAAAAGTAATATAATGGTTTATCTGACTCTTCACTATATTGGCAGAAAATTGGATTTTTGTTCTTTTTTTTTTCAAACGATGGCAGATGATTACTGCAATATGACGGTGGTTGCAAAAGACCTCTTTAACTTCTTTTTTATAGTAACACTAATAGAAGAATGTAGGCTGGCAATTTTTAGTTTACTTTAAATTCACTTTCATCCATGCAATCGCCTTTTTTACTTTTACTTACATTTACTTACATTTTTTTGCATCTAAGTCTCACCTAAAAATACTGTTAGCACTTAAATCTGAATCTAGACTTTTTTGCTTAGAAAATCCTATCCAAGAAACCGGAACAGTAATGATCTCTCAATGTCTGTATGCTATATCGATTTTGATTATTACAAAGGTTCAGCCAAGAAAAAAGTGGCTAACATGTATCAACCAGTCAGATCTCATTATGTTAGAATTTTCAGTACTTTCAATCAGATGATTAGCATCTTGCCATAGTTGTTGGAAAAATGTGTTTGTGTCCTTTAACCTTCTTTTTCATGACTGCGTGTAATGTAGTGGATATGTATGGTTATGAAAAGTTTTCTGTTGTATTCGTGTTCTAGACAACATAGCAATTAAGACTCTTAATTAAATTACTCAAGCAAAAATGGTGAGAAAATGTTCCCACATCACGTGAGTCAAGCAAGACACTGAAGATGTGGTGGAGCTGCTCAATACAACCAGCTGTGGCTGTGGTGAGCACACACACACACTGCCTCGAACCATTTCTGAATGTTTTCATGCAATATTCAGAGCAGCAATAGATGACAAACGTGATACAATCTAGTGTTATGAGAGATGACAGTAAACTCTAACAACACGGGGTTGAGCTACAACAACATGAAGAACTGCCAACTGTCATGGCTGCCTCTCAACAAAGACTCCCAAACTCAGTGTCAGTCAAAACTCTGCCCCTGTTCAAACCGCTAGTGTAACAATGTGTGTATTCGTGCCAAACTGTTTGGTACAAGAAGTTCATTTCAGTAATAGAATTCCTTGTTACAGATCATTCCGTGATCCAAACAATGAGGCAAAATAATTCATTTACTCAGCAGTAGAGTTTTTTGCAGTGCTCCAGTTTATCTGCTATTGAATGTTAGTAATTAAGGGCTCTAAATGTCTGCAGGAAAGTCTATTCGGAGAAGATGTTTTCAGGGCTGACTAAAAAGAGAAAGGCTGGTTTACCATTTGTAGATCTAGAGCTGTACTGGAGTCTTTCATAGCTCTTAATTTAATATGTTGCATATTTTTGTCTTTTTTTCCATCTTATCTGCAATTTACCTGAAACAAAGTGGTTTAAACATTACAGACAAGAAGACAAGAAAGTAATTTCGTGCTTTTTTTTCCTTGTTCTACAAAAAATCCTACAAAGCAACTCTGACCTCAAAACAGAAGATACAGAAACCTGAACCTACACCATTACACTCCTGCTATCAATTAAAACCATTTAATTAAACTGTGTGATATAATACAGAATAAAGCAAATAAACTTAAATTAACTCATTAACTGATATGTGGTATGACAGGTTGATAGTTAAAATGCCTTATCATGCTTCAGTATGATAGTATGACTCAATGTACGACATCGAGAATCGTGAATCTTGGTTATGCAGTTTACCCAAAACTTAATGAGAAGTGCATTGATAAGCTTTTAATGACAAATGATGAATTAGTCTTTTTGGAACACTGGAAAATATACATTGTATTTCAAGGTGCACATTAGTTGCTCTGCCTGTTTGATCCCAGCAATCCCAGAAGGACAAATCAGACATGCGGATTATCCATAGCATAATAGCTTTTGCAGGCAGTGAGCAGTACTATGTTCATACTTATACAACAAATAAAGTACGTCAAATGGGGAGTTATTAATACTTTTAAATTGACTTTAGAACAAGAAACAACATGCTCATCATACTCACTGGCCAACCACTACACCACACCTCTCCTTTAACTGTGCATTTAATTTATTCTTACAGCTGAAGTTTCATGTCTTCATTGTTGTGACTGTAACACAAACTCTGTCTAAAGACACACAGACATACATCTTAGTATATACCAAATCAGAACTGCGGTAGATCCTGTTATAGTTTCTCCAGGATCACATTTTACCATAAACACATGAGGAGCAAACAGCAACGGCAACTATGTTATGGATGGTAACAACTAAAGTCAACAACTGGTTTCTCACTGTGGTTAAAGAGGAACAACTTGTCAAGAAATTAACCTTAAATAAAAGTCGCAAAAACAAAAGTTAAAACTCTCCTGTCATCATGTTTTCCCCAAGTTCGGCTTTCAAAAGCCGGTTAACTTCCAGTTTCAATGTCATGTCAAACTAACCCTTTCCTGGAGACACAAATTCAAACTCCGACTTGTACATTAAGAATGCATTTACATTTCAAGATGTCACATTCCTTATAAATAATGTCAAACATTAACATGTGACATTTACCACAAAAAGTAAAACTTAAAGAGACTACAAAAAGAAATGGGTAAGAAAAATGATGTTTATTAGCAGCATGGCAAACCTAAGTGGATGTTAATGCTTTAGTTAAAACCCACAAAAGAATTCACGGTCATCTCATTTGATTTTTTATAACTTAAAGCACGCTTCAATGAGTCTTTCAAACAAATCAAGCCATGTGCTTCTCTCCTTTAAGGGGAAAACTGAGCACAAGTGCTACCCCAGTATAACGCAAAACACTTCTGCCCCTTGATAAAAGTGAGCAAATCGGCTGCCAGTGTGCATGGATTAAATCATAAGTCTACAATGGCACGACTGCACACTGTGAGTTATACTCAGATCTCTCCCAGACATCAAATGCTCTGGACATCCGTCACTCAGCCGCTACATGACATTTATAGCCACTAATGTGTTCGCTGCTCTGCCTTTGCTTTGAAACTCAGAACAATACTTTCCACTGAAACACAAAGTTACCAAAGTTATCCCCAAAAAATACAAAAAAAGGACAAATTTTATATTTAAAGTAAATTGAAATATAAAAAAATAACTCACATTTACAGATTTTTGATTTTGTACCTAAGACTCTTAAGTATAACTATAGTTTTAGACATAACAAGTCGTTTTGTTAAATGTTGTATCTTTTTAAAGTATTTTTGCACATAAAATGCCTTTTTTTACACTTTTTTTAAAAATCAAGTGGTGTTGATTCGATGTACATTGTCTACACAATCTTAAATTTGACTGATAGGACTTCATCGGCCCAAAGTCCTTTCCCTTCGCAGCACCTAATTTGAGATTTAGATATCGAGGGTCCAAAAAAAGAGATAACTTATTCTCTGTTTTTTTGTTTGTTTGTTTGTTTTTTTATCATTACGTTATATTGTGTTCTCACTTGTGTGAGAAAGCAAAAAACCTGCTGAAAAAAATCTTTTATTGAATTAGGGCAACACCAAGTCGTTTTTTCTAAACATTGCTGTCCTTTTTTTTAAATTAAAAATAACATTGTCTCCTTAACTAGTATGTGTGTCATATCTTAAAACCATGATGCACAGTTTTGCTGCAGAGACAAATGAAGGGCTGCATGAATTTGCAGCCCTGTCTGTGGACTGTGTTGTATTTAGTCTGATAATAAACCTGAGAGAGACAGAGGTGGAGGAACTCGGAGCCTCGCCAGGGCATGATAACACCTTGGCAATTCAACACACATGTGCCGCAGCATGCTGGGCCACAGCCTTGGGGCAGAGCCTCAACCAGCATGTGGAAGAGGTTTTCCACTCAGCTGAACGTCCAGTACCTCCAATACGAAGGCCCTGGAGCCAGACCTAACTCTGTGGTATTAAGCATCGAAGCCAGCTGTGGATTAACACAATTTGCACCTCCTCTCGGTGCACACCCACACCCCCCTCATGCAGGTCCAGCTCGTCAGATTTAGCCCTTGGGTTTACCTTCACGGTCTTTATGTTAAAGCTAAAATGAAATTTTAAAAAGAGAACATTTCAGGAACATACCATACACAGAAAGACAGGCTTCTCTCAGGTCTTGTTACTGAAGATACTGTATTTACAAAGAGCAAATTTAATTGAAACGCTGAAGCGTAATTGGAGCGAGAGAATCTAATTTAGCATCGCTGCACCCCACTGCTGTTTTAAAATGCTTGAACAACTTTTTGAGGCATTTTGTTACGTCCTGAATGAGCTGAGACACTGTGGCATTCATACCATTTTCTCTCATATCTTTCCATCAAGCCATCACTCACTGGTGGGGACCTAAGGATAACAAGCTTATTATGTCAAAGGTTGGGACATCTGTGTTTTATATATAAAGAATCTTAAAACACCTGTCATAGTGTCCCCACTCCACTCGACAGTTTGACATTTCCAGGAAGAGACTACCACCTCGCAATGTTTTTTTTTTCTTACATTTGATGAGATTTGGATCAAATCTATTTCTATACACTCTTGTTTAATAATGCAACTAGCTTTAACATAGCTATTCTCCTTTCCTGTGCAATTAAGATTCAATGAGGACGGGTCATGCATTTCACTTTGCTTAAGAGCTTTTCAGAGGCACACACACACAAACAGTCACATAATTGTTGACTCTCACAAAATATTCAAAACACAAGAAGGAACCATCTTCAAGAGGAGAAACTAAGGACGAAAGGGAAAATCGGAGGGATAGAAGGACAGAGGAAATGTTTTAAAGAGTGAAGCATAAAGAAAGGAAAGACAGAAGGAAGGAGTGTTTATGGGGAGGAAAAAATAAAGGAAGGAATGGAAGGAGATACGAAGGAAGGTGGGTTGAAGAGCGCAAGTCAGGGAGAAAGACGTGAGGGCATCAAGGAGGATGAAACGAGATTCAAATAAAAATTAAAATAATCATAATATGCAAGTGATACAACCTTTTTTTTTTACTTCTATGACTTGCTTATGTGATTTAACACAATACATCAGATGTCCAATCATCTGATTTAAGTATGACTGTGTATTGATTTATTTCTGTATTTACATTTTTATTTTTGTATTTTTGAGAGATGTCTGGGAATAGTCATGCCTTTGCTGAGGAGACAGCATGGCTAGATGGCCTATAGACAGTTAGGGGATTTTCATTCGGCGGTGATTCTGGGGATTTTTCACGGATAAAGGAGGCTTTCATAACAAGTATAAAGGAATCCTGTCTCTTTATTCTTCTGATGTGCCTACAGCCTCCCCATGTTCCTGTGTTAATAAAGTAGACTGTTAAATTCAAAAACTTGCTGAGAATTATTTGGCACGGCCCAAAAACAAAAGAAAAACAGGAGCTGTTTGTTGCTGCGAGTATTCTAAGTATTTCTGCATGTAAAACAGATATCCGATATCATGAGTTGGATATATTAATGAGTGATGGATCAATGGAACTGACCTGACCAAGCTTTTGGTGGTTTTTGGCACAAAGAAAGACCAGGAACAAGAGTGCTGACGAGAGGCTTAGCTGTTGTTGACCCACTGTGGGCGGAGCCTCACACTGTGAGAGGGTTCGTGGCGGGGGGAGGTAGGATTCGGGGGCTGAGCTGCCCTTTGACACGACCTTGTCACATGAGAAGGGAACCAACACCTACTGTAGTCCTGCCAAAGAGCACAGGTTAAGGTAAGACACGGAATTATCCACTTCAGTAACGATCTGTTTACACAGCGTTCCCGTTATGGGATTCTGATTTGTAGGCAGGTCATCTAAATGTAGAATCTCAGGATTTATCCGCCAGTTGCTCATTAAACCTTCAAACTGTTGTGATTCTTACATTGAAAACCAAACACCAGGTATTCTAGAAATGTACCTGGACAATGTGCTCACAGCCACCATTCAATGGAGCTAAATGACTGTCACCTTTCACAGTCTACACAGGACAGAGGCTCACATTCATCACACACATTCAGCCACACTTAAAAAACTGAGCCTAAAAATAAACATGATATCTCAGTAAAAAGTGTCATAAATCATAGCAGTCCAGTCGAGTGCAGTAAAAGCAGCTGATGTTTGTACTTTACAAAGTTTTTGGTAGATAAGCAAAATCTAACTGAGCAAATTATCCCATTTCTATTCAAGTATTTTTATTAAAATGTTTAAAGAATACAAACCAACTGGGATATTAATACATACGAGTTAAACCGGCTCTGAGCGCAGGGTGGAACGGGGTTTATGCCATGTTGTGCTGTAGTTCTGGATGTATAGTGTTCACGGATGACAGACATTAAATACAAGCTAATCTCATCTTTACCTGGTTCGCAGATGTTGAATGGAGCTTTAAGAAAGGACCTTCATTCAGTATTAGACTGCCCTCAAGTGTCCATAGCTGAAAGCTATTGTGAAAGGTTTTCTGTTCTGAAAGGTTCTTTGTAGGGTACTATTAAACAATATTTAGCACAGAGGATCAGTGGATTAACTCAAAACAAATGCTGCCTTACCTCTGGATACAATTTAAATTCACAAACTTTGTCTATACTTTGGTGAAAAATCTAAAACAACCAATTCTTTTAAAAAAAATAGTATGCACACTGATAGCTGTTATATTACAAATGCTAGTAGAAGTATAGCAGTGTAGTTACTATATAGCAGACACAGCAATAATACTTTTTTAAATGCACAGTGAGCAACAGACATGGGGAATAACACTTAAATTAACTGTTTAGGTCAACTCCCTAACTGTTAATTACACATTAATTGTGGAAAGTGGCATAAAAAGAATAAGAATGGTGAAGAATATAATAGCACTACTAACAGTATTCATTTTTTCCAGTGTTGTTATTTTATATATATGGATTTAAAGTACTAGTACAGGAGCAGAAGTCAGAAAAAGCATCAGTACTATTATCAGTAATCGTAGCAGTGTTATGTGTAAAAGCTGCAATGTGTGGTGGTTGTAGTTGTAATACTTGTAATACTACTAAAATATAGCAAATGTAGTAAAAGCAGTAGTATTAAAAGCACCACTGGCACAGCATTAGTGTTAGCAGTGCTGTGCAATGTGCAATGTGCATCGCATAATTAGCAGTAACGGTAGCAGTAGTAGTTGTAGTTGCAGTATTGCCAATAATAGTTGTGACCTTTGTTGTGGTCTGTTTACAGGTTATGAATGTGACAGGAGAGACGTTCTGCTAAGAGAATGAACAGTTGTAATCGGTGAGTAATCGATACAAATGTAACATTTATGGTTTCTGTCTCCTGATTCACTGACTGCGCTGCCAGAAAGTGTTTTTGTTTTTTTTTCTCAAGTCTGGACAGGACCGAGAACATAAATTAGCAGGGATCCAAACACACTAGTTTTCAGCACATGTCGGCCGTTCAACGAGCAGCCGCTGGATTTCAGTTTTGTTCAAGCTTTGGATTGTTAAAAGGTCTTAAATGTCATCAAGGCTTGAATTTATTATTTCTTAGCAGTTTTACAGTTTTACAACTCCATTATGTTTTCATGAAAAGTAACATGACATTTTTTATTATTTTTTTTTTAACATTGATTAATTTTTGTAGTCACGTTAATAAGTTAATACAGACAGAGCGTACAGGTTTTATATATCTAAAATTGTATAAACTGTTCATTACTGTCACTGGTAAAACAGGTTTAGCTCATTTTCAAAACATTTAGTTGCTTTTCTTAAAACAATTTATCCGCTAGCTTGTTGTAGACATCGTCGTCCTGGTTCGTCAAACCTTTTTTCAGTGCTGTCGTATTAATATGACTAATGTTAGTGTCACTTTAAACAGGGAAATTCTTTACATTTTATGCATTTATTAAGATAAAATATCTCGGAGCTTGAGTTGAGCATGAAATTAGTTTTTTTATCTACTTATTTGACTTTTACTTACATTTATTTTCATTTAGCGAAACCTCTCCAGCTGGAACAAACCAAAAACAAACGGGGGGGTCTGTGTACCAATCAGACTTCAACACAAATGTAAACACACAGAAAAGGCTCTATGTTTTTTTTTCTTTTTTTCTCTTTTTTTTGACGGCTATTAAAACAGTTAAACACGAAAGAATATTTTAAAGTTGCTAAAACATTTTAAGGGAGCCTAAAAATCAGTGGGCGCGCCGCAAGATTTTGATTTGAGTCACAGGTTTGGTTCGGGTTTAATACTTATCCTAAGAACTAAAAACGTCATTCAGAACGGTCCCACCTGCTAACATGCATTTATTATGATTTTGCGTGCACATTTCTGATTCTTATTGAACTGTACTTGCAGTACTGTAGAATAATAAAGACATATTGTGTTTGGCTGCGCCTTGCTAGTAACCAGGTTTGAGCATTAATGCCTTCAGAACTCTCTATTACACCACATCCAGAAGGTGCTCTATTGGCTTGAGATGTGGTGATTGTTGAGACCATGTGGTTACAATGAAACCACTGACAAGTTCAAGTAACCAGTTGAGCGTTGTGTGGTGGCACGTCATCCTGCTGGTCTAGCCTGTGGTCAGTAACAGGTAGGCCGTGGCATTTGAACAATGCTTAGTTGGTACCAAGGGGGTCAAAGTGTGCTAATAAAATATTCCAAGATAAATATATGTATTTAGAGTTGCTCTCCTGGATACCTTATTTGTAATGGGTTTTTATTTAAGTTACAGTTGTATTCCTGTCAGGACAAAAGGCTTTTTTTTTTCTTTTTCTTTTTTTTTTGCCCATTCCAGGTAAACATTAGAGATGGTGGTCTAGAAAACCTCAGATCAGCAATCTCTGAAATACTCATACCAACCCATGTGACACTAACAAGTAAACCATGTTTAAAATCACCTTTCTTCTCCATTGTGATGCTCATCTTAATCATGTCCACATGTCTAAAGTAGTTGCTGCCATGTGGTTGAATGATTAAAGACATTTCCATCAACAAACAGTTGGACAGGTGTACCTAAATGTTTTTTCAGCATGAGTATATTGAGCATACACTCATAATTTAATGCTGACTGTTAAGAACATGGAACAAAACAGGAGCTCCCACCTGACCAAAGGCCCTGTTGTATATCTGTTAGCATGTAGGATCCTGGGTAAACAGTGTGTAAATATGTATGCCCATATACTGTATGTTCCATCTGGACCACAGGACACTGTCAGATGACTCTCGTCCTCACTATAGTCGCAGTCATCATCAGCACATTTCCAGCTTGTGTAAACACAATAAGGGCAGGGGTCACCCCCTGGTCACTTACACTGTCAGTGGCTCTCATAATGCCGCAATGAAAGTTTGACTGCGATTGAGACAAAAGCAAAGGTAGGAAAACAAGAACTGGGACGCAAACTAGAGGAAAAAGGAAAACCAAACCAGTTTGTGTTTCTTACTGTGATGTGCAGAACTTTGACTGGTGGGATCAGTGCATTCACTGAAAGGAGGGGCATTTCAGTTTGAGCAGCGATGTTGCAATAGTTAGTGCTTCACAGAGGCTGTGTCCTTTTTAGGGTAGGAGAATTTTGCTGTTGGAATATCAGTAACTTGTGGTAAGTGTTGAAGTTGTAACTTTACACATGTAGAGTGAATGGGGCTGTTTGTCTCGCATGCAATGCAGAAAATTCTGTTTAGCCGGTTGAGTGAAGAGATAAGATTGGGCTGTGATAAATTCAGCAGTGCTTGGTATTGACTAACAGTGTATTTTACATACTAGAAATCCTTATTTTCAGGCAGTCCCTTGTTATGTAGCATGTTGAAATGCTTTGATTTAAAATGTTATGCACAGATCTAGTATCTAAGCGTACACATATGAGTGGTTGGTTGTATTTTCTGCTGTTTTGTTGCCAACATTACACTATAACCTGACAAATTCTGCTCCCACACAGAGAGGGAGTTTGTTGTGGAGACATGCAGATGGTATGCCTGACAGACTTTGAGGAGTATGCAAAGGAGCATCTCTCAAAAGCCACCTGGGATTATTATGCAGCTGGAGCAGATGAATGCTGCACCAGGGACGACAATCTACTGGCTTACAAAAGGTACACTGATCAAAATAAAGTTGATCCAGACATTCAAGGTTATTGTACAAGCACAATGCATGTGTGTTTCCATAGTGATCTTTTGTTTTTTTTTTACAATGTTTGTCAAATAATAATGAGAAACTTTTTTGGGGGGGCCAGAGACATGTAGGCAGCGCTGCAGTAGTGCAGCTTCAACACACTAAAGATATAGTCTCTACATTATGAATAGAACAGGAGCCAAACTGAAAAACACTTTCAGTACCGGGCCGAAGATCATGTGAGGGCACGGCCTGTTTCTGTGGACTTTGGATGGCTGTAACTGATTTCTGTCGTACAGTTTTTGTTGCTGTGATACCAAGTAATCAGTAACAGGCTGTTTTAGGTTTTTCTCAGTGTTGACACTGCAGCGTTCCTCCAACCTCCTGTGGTGAACAGTTTGGAAAGTTGCACTACTGCTGGGATAAAGTTTTTTTTTATTTCATTTTTTTGTGAGGATGTGTTCTCCCTTGGATCTTTCTGCATTCCTCTCAGCTTTCCTAATGTCTCCATGAAGACTGATAAAGTGCCTTTTTGTCTAAAGTCACAGTGTATAAACTGTATGTTTTTGCCCCGAGTCTGTTACCATTTTGCTGATAAATTTTGTCCCTTTGAGAAATGATCACATTGGATTGTTTTCTTCATATATCACCGGTGATAGCTTTGGGGAAAACAGAATCCCCAAGTCTTCTGGCTCTTCACATTCAGAGGACTATAACTTTATTAGCACAGTGTCTGTATAGGTTCTCAATCATGGTAATCTAAGGAACTTGGAAAGAAAACCAGCTAGGCTAGACTCATCACATAGATAGAAACGTGGCCGTACGCCACGTTTCTATCTTGGTTTGGTCCCTTAATTAAAATTGTAAACTATGTACACTACCTTACTGATGTGTCGTTAAAGTGAAGCTTTGCTGAATGTGTATACAAAAAAAACATAAATTGTCTCGTAGGATGTGATCCTCTTAGTTACATGTTCGACTGTGCTTCACGCTCAGGATCCGTCTGAGGCCTCGTATTCTGCGGGACGTGTCAGTGAGCGACACACGGACCACCGTGCAGGGGACGGAAATCAGCTTTCCTGTTGGTATCGCACCTACTGCCTTTCACTGCCTGGCCTGGCATGAAGGAGAGGTGGCCACAGCTCGGGGTAAGGACTTTTGTGGCTTTTGTGTAATTATTTTGTGGGACAGTGAATGTTTTTCACATCCATATGAATCACATAGGGAGATCCTTGCTAATTAGTGCTAAGTAGCAGCTAATAAAATAGTAGAATTTAATTGACTAAAGCTGGAGTGCAGATGGAATGAGCCTTAGAACAGCTTACGGTCTAAGGGCGTTTTTACACCTGTAGTTTATTTCCTGTGGTCTGAATCAGTTGATGACTTTGTAAACTTGTAGCTTTTTCCCATGATTAGATTGTCACACAGAGAAGTGAACTCCAAGTGAACTAAAATATGTCATTATACACAACATGAGAACATTCACTCAGCTTATTAGGCAGATGTGTCTGGGGCAAGAGCAACAAAAGAGAATACAAGAAAACAAGGTGCCATGTTCTGGACTATTGGAGAATGTGGAGGATTTATATTCATTTCACTGCTAGTTGGCATTTATGGTACCCTGCTACATCCCAGCATGCCAAGTGTACGTGGCTTGTGGAAGGTGTTTATTTCAAACTTGCAATGGACTTCTGGTAGTTGCGTTGGATCAGACTTGGATCTGGAGTTCGTTTGGAGCCCGACTAACAGACAAACTCCTCCAAAAGGTGTGATTGGTGGAGTTGTTTTGGGTCACACCTGAGTATGATGTTGACACCTGCACAAGGGAAACACACTAAGGAGGGAAATCAACCAGAATTTGAATTAAATAGACTGAACTCCAAGCTTAATATTTCCTAACCTTAAGCCTTGAGATGTGTTATTGAGAATCTCACCCACATCTGCTATGGACACCAAAAGCACTTGTTACATGAGGCTGTAAGTATGTTTTTGCTGTAAAGTTGGACATTTAAATGCAGAAGTCATAGTAACGCCCCAACCTTCGTCTCACAGCCACCGAGGCGCTCAACACCTGCTACATCACCAGCACATATTCCACATGTTCGGTGGAGGAGATCGTGGCAGCAGCACCCAATGGCTACCGCTGGTTCCAGCTGTATGTGTACCGAGACAGGAAGCTGTCAGAACAAATGGTGCACCGCGTAGAGTTGCTCGGCTATAAGGCATTGGTCCTCACTGTCGACGTCCCCTATACGGGAAAGCGCCGCAACGACATTCGCAACCAGTTCAAACTTCCACCACATCTCAAAGTAAAGAACTTTGATGGAGTATTTCAGGTAACAGCCATCAGTTTTCGATATATTCACTGTGCTCTAGAAAATGCAAGTACTTAGCTAAGAACAAAAAATGAGCCAAGACACAGACTGTACTTATGTTCAGTTGTTTTTTTAATATTTATTTTAATCCATCATGAATGGTACAGATGCAATCATTGTCCCTTGGCAGTAATTTCAGTGCAGATTTCTTAAAATCTGCTGCCTTACAGTACAGTATTTGTCCCTCAGGAAGGTGGACTTCAACTTATATGTACAAAATATACCTAAACTCTAATTTTACTTAAATACACCAGCAGTGTCAGAGTTGTCTCATTATTGCATTTTCAGTAAACAACAGCGCATTTGTAAACCAAAGTTGCACAAACACAAACATGCACTTTAAGCAGGAAACTGCAGGCCCAGAGGAGTATGGGATACCAGCTAACACCTTGGACCCCTCAATCAGCTGGAAAGACGTCTACTGGCTACAGTCCATCACACGCCTCCCTATCATCATCAAGGGTATCCTGACCAAGGAGGATGCTGAGCTGGCCGTGGAGCATGGTGTCCAGGGCATCATCGTGTCAAACCACGGGGGGAGACAGCTGGACGGAGGCCCGGCCTCGGTACTGGCTGACCACACTCATCATTAAAATTAATTATTATGTTACCACTTCACAGCAGTAAAATTTAATGGTGATAACTCTGAGCTACAGAGAGTACGGGTTTTCTATAATCTAATCTTAGTATGTTTTTTGTTTGTTTGTTTGTTTGCGTATTGATCTATAGTAGCTTACACAGATATATGTCAGACTGTTCAGTGGTGCAGTAAAATTATCTCTGTCTTTGTTATAACAGATTGATGCGCTGCCAGAGATTGTGGACACTGTACAAGGCAGAATTGAGATCTATGTTGACGGAGGAATCAGAACAGGAAGTGATGTACTGAAAGCGTTGGCCTTGGGGGCCAAGTGTGTTTTCATTGGACGTCCAGCAGTGTGGGGCCTCTCATACAAGGTACGATTATGAAAGCACATTGAGGTGTTTGTTTGTTTTCTCTGAATGTAGTAATTATTACATTAACACCAAGTAGTCATTTGAGATTACAGAATTCAGTTTGCTTTCATTTATATATGTCCTGTGTGATCTTTTAGGGGGAAGAAGGAGTGAGGGAAGTACTGCAAATCTTAAATGATGAGTTCCGTCTGTCTATGGCTCTATCAGGTGAGTCTGATGCAAACTTAAAGGGGATCACTGTAATCATGTTAATATATAAAAATAGCTTTAGGGAAAATTCCAGTATTATTTTTATTACTGTTTTATATTTATGTATTATATGTATTTACTGATCCAGGTTGCAGGAACATAGCTGAAATCAACAGGAACCTCATTCAGTTTTCCAAGCTGTGACCGCCAGCAGAGGGCAGCACTGAGGACAATTATCCCACTAGAGCCTGAGATTATCATAATTACAAAAAAACCAGAAACACATTTACCTCACACAGTACATGCAACCAACTGTCATAGGTCAGGAATAAATTGTGGGACTTTATATATATATTTATGCCAGGCTACATGAGTGAGTGTTTTAGAAAGCTGAGAGTCAATTCAAGGTTTATCAAGCTGTTTTAGCTCGTGAAGGGAGGAAAGGAAAGGATGGAGGCACTTACCATGAACCCTTTTAAAAAAAAAAAAATTCTGCTGTAACAAATCAGAATGAGTGCACTCTGTACACTGTGGTTTGAAATGCTGCCAGTTCCTATGGCTGAATAAACTCTAGCATGTGGCAAAGATCTGTTGCTCTTTTTTGAATTTATTAAAATCATGTGATAACTTAAGTTTAGTATCTGATCTGATCCTATGTGATCTGATCTGATCTGTATGAAAATTAATGTTTAAACTTCTAATAAGTGGATTAGCTGCAGGTCAAGTTCTCATCAGCACCAGTGAAATTCTAAATTAAAAAGTTCATGTTGTCTGTTGTAAGTCCATTATGTCATTGCATATTTTTGGCTTCCATTTATCTTTTAACTATAGACTTTAAAGTGCCATCAAGTTACAACTGTAATTTAAGCGTTCCTACATTTGCAAAGTCGCGCATGCACACAAGGTCACTGAAGGCCCTGTGTGTGTGCCAACATGTTTCATTAAAAACCTAAAAACAAAAGCAGATTCTGAAACAATTTTTCTCATTTTGCTGACATGATCTCAAGTGTGACACTGTCGGGTGGAGAGCATCAAAATGCGGAAAGAAACCTAAAGTGAGAAAGAGAAGTAGCACAGGAAGTAACTGAGGTCTTGGTTTAGCTACAACGGTGAAGCTCACTCAGACGCTTCAACTCTTCAACCGGTTGGCACCGTGGAGCAGACATTTTCTGCTCAGTCTTCCTTTTTAGAGTTTGTTTTGGATCAACTGCCAGGCTGGAGGGAGGGCTCGGGTCCAGTCTGCTGAGGAAGCTTTCTTCCAGGTAGGTCACCCACAAATGTCCCCTTTTTGTACTTTTACAAAAGTGCAGGTGAGACAGCTGCAGAGCACACAGCAAAGTGCCACCAAGTCATGTGTGTATATTTCAGCTGTACAAGGATACTACAGAAGTGATGTATCTTTATTTATAACCAGTTACCCAGATATTATTAAAGTGCTTTGTCGTCTCATTATTATTAAGAGTCAAGATAAAGTGCAAGCGTGTGCACAATCGTTGACAATGAGCTTTATGTACAAGGTGAATTAAGGTCGAACCAAACAATATCAACCTTTCAAAAAGGAAAACTAAAGCGCTTTTCACACAGCTGATCGTATTTGCTGACAAGCATGCTAACCATTTTTTCACACTGCTGAACGGGAGCCGTGAAGCCGGATTGGGTTTTGTGTATAACAAGATGAAATGTTACAGAATTTTCACAGACTGTTCATCAGTTTCGACACGCACATTTGAGGTTTTCTTCACGAGGAAATGCGAGAGTTGTGATGGGAATGATGACGAGAACACTTGAAGTGAAGTTCAGTGAAGGTTGTGTTGTCTGCCATCATGTGAGGCCACATCAAATATGCTGTGACAAAACAAGAATGCTGCAAAAGGAAACTTTGATGCACATCTGACTAAATTATTGTGCGAGACACACCGACAAAACAACCTTTCAGAGATGTGTTTTTATCTGTGTCTAAGTCGAATCCGTACTCACACAAGTATAAATCTTTGCCTAACTTAGAAAAGCACTGTATCCGGACCTAAGCTAGGAAGAATTTACTGTAGTAAAGTAGACACTGCCAAAAAAGTCCACAAATACATTTATGTCCACTGAAGCTTTACTGTTTTTTTTATTTCTTCATGTAGGAAGTCTCACCAGCGAAACAACAGTCCTCAACCTCAAGAGGCCAATGACATGGGGTAAGGAAGGTTCTGGGGTTCAGGGTTTTAATCACTAGATTAGATTTCATCATTTCTCATCTGGTTAATCAATATTCAACACTTTTGTGAAACATACAATAGAAATGAGCCAGGGGTGATTTTTTTAAAGTCAAGGTTTTAGAAGAAGGAGCAGAAGAAGATTTATTTATTTTTTTTACCAGCCACGATAGTGAGGCTGACATTTTCACTCAGTGTGTGTGTGTGTGTGTGTGTGTGTGCCTTATAGGAAAATGTGGTTGTGGAGACACCTGCTGCAGCAGTAACA
>VUQR01001872.1:5180-25180 GCA_015108515.1 Hemichromis elongatus | reverse complement strand
GGTACTTCCTGAGATTTGATTTTCACCCAGGTGTCGTCCACATACCTGAACCAATGACTTGGTGGTGTTGCAGGGTAGGACCACAAAGCCCTCTTTTCCATTTCTTCCATGTACAAATTAGCCATGATGGGTGAAAGTGGGAAACCCATGTTCCTGCCTGTAGAACTGACCCTTGTATGTGAAATAGGTGGAATGAAGACGGTTCCAAAAGCAAACACACTTGGCTGGTGCTGAGAGTGGTCCTGTTGCTGAGGTTGGGGTCATCCTGGAATCTCTTACAAACTACCTCCAACGCTGGATGATTGAGCATGCATCAACACACTAGAGACAGTGTTTGCACATGATTGTATGTGAGTCACCAAACTCCACTCACCGACTCTCTTGGTGATCTGTCCTTTGGTCAGCACACTCTCTGTGTAATGACACCCGGTTACATCAATCGGAAGTCACTAAAATCAGTATTGAATCGGTGTGTAACTTTGCCAAAACTATGTCGGACTCTGTAGCTTTGTCTGGTCCCCTCCCCAATCAGACCAGGAGTGACATGTTTAGCCGCATGTTCTCCTTAAATTGCTGGCTGTCTGAGTGGTGTCCAAAAAATGATGTGGGCTTCATAGATGATTGGGAAACTTTGTGGAGTAAACCTGGTCTTGTTAGGAGAGACGGCATCCATCCCACTTTGGATGGAGCAGCTCTCATTTCTAGAAACATGGACACATTTATTAAACCCCCCAGAATATGACTATCCAGAGTTGGTTCTTCTTCAGTCACCTTTCTCACTCACTGTGTTAACAGACCTCTCTGCATTGAATCGTACGTGCTACTAATCTCTGTCTCTCTTCCACAGCATGTCTTTATCCTGTTCTTTTCTTCTCTCACCCCAACCGGTCACGGCAGATGGCCCCGCCCCTCCCTACGCCTGGTTCTGCTGGAGGTTTCTTCCTGTTAAAAGGGAGTTTTTCCTTTCTACTGTCTCTTCCTGTTAAAACACAGATTTCCTTCCTATTAGAAGGTTACCTGCTCTACCTCCTGATTACATTCTATGCAACTTGATGACACCAATAAGCTGAATAAACTGATTAGGAAGGCTAGCTCTGTGATTGGCTGCAAACCAGACACTTGGAGGAATTCACCGAACACTGAAGTCACTTGTTTTTCATCATGAGTAAACTGAACCACCCTCTACACCACTTAACTGACAGGCAACACAGCGCCGATTTGACACCCGTGTCAAAAGAATAGAGTCACCTACTCTTTCATTTTATCTTATTTTATTACACATTTGTAATATTTATTGAGAAAATAGATATATTTATGGAAATGATGAAACTATAAAGAAGCGTCTGTATGTGTATCATCTAATCTGGGTGGCGTTCTGTCTGAAGTCCAGCGAATGCACAGCAGTGGCCAAGGCTGCATACAGGTGAGAACTGTTGAACCTCAGGCAGTACACTGGGCTGCTGACAGGGTCAGAGCTCAACTGGAAAAACTGTAGAACAGACAAAACTCAAGATGTAAATAACAGCACTGAATACTATGGCTGACATTCAGTTATTCTATCATATCAGAATCTGGACGTGTTGTTGTGTGGATATGTTTCTATGGCCTGAATGGTCATCTAAATAACTGTGGATAATTAATAGATCTTCTCCAGCACATATTGGACATGCAGCTGAAAACGTTCTCTAGCATCTGTGCCACTGGCACCACGTAGCGCTATACCTACATTCATTTTAAGCTTCTTATTGCATAATATTTAGATTTAATTTATTGAATAAAAAAGTCACTTTTCTTTTAACTTTGTTGGTTGCTTTCCCAACTTTTGGGATAAAAGAAAAGTTTGTGTTCTTCTACACAAATCTTGTAAGCATGTAAGGCCCTGTGCTTGGTGTATTTCAGTTCAGCCCTACACTTCTTTCTGAGGCTTCATCTGTACTTACCTGCAGGCATTCGTTCTGCCGTTTGTCCCAAAGACGTACGACACCATAATACGAGGAACCGCTGGCTATCATGTGATTTCCATCTGTCTGGATGCAGTACAACGCGCTATCATGAGGCTCCTCCCACTCCATTGCACACTTCCTGTAAGAAAAGATGAGCGAGGGGGAAAAAAAGCATGAGAGACACATACTGCTATGAAAGAAATATTATTATTATTGTTTTTGTAAATATTATCATTTGTATGATTTGTGAATATAAGTATATATTTTTGTAAATTGTGGATTTATAAGAGCATAGTTGAAGTTTACACTTCATGTTGGATTCTCTGCTTGTCCCAAAATATGGCAAAAAGTTGTAGAACCTTTCAACAAGCTCCAGGTACAAAACATGGAGGTGTGTTAGTGTCCATAGCATTTAAATCATATGTACCATTTTTCAAAAGTTATACTGTTGGATTTCTTGTGCTAAGCCAACTTCAAAGCACCCTCTGATGAGCCAGCCAATAAAACTCAGTGTTTATGCAGCAGACTAAAATATAGGACCATATCTTAACAACTGTTTAAAGTACTCATGTCCAACTTGTTGTTTGGGCTTTGTCCCAATTTGTTCACTATCCAAAAAAAATCATTTGACAACTTAAGATGAAGTTTAACAACACATTCAAACATCGATGTGTCTAAAATATGTGGCACATCACAGTCCTTGTAGAAATAATGATGCCTTTCCATTTCTCTAAATTCATTTGTACATGTGTATTTTTCAAGTTTCATAGACATAGACCCGTTAGCACAGCTCATATATTTAATGCCAGATATAATAAACATAAATTTGTGGTTAGGGTTAATTTTTGGACCCTAAATTCTTAATATCCTGAAATCAAGAAAGCAAGTCTGGGTAATATCCTCACAAGTGATATAAACACAACTGGACACACAAGTGTGTCAAAGGTGTGTGTGCTTGGATTATTACCCAGCAGAGCAAGGCTTATATGCTTTAGGGATAAGTTTTTTTCTCTGTCAATAGACATCAATCCTCCATTAGTGCAGCCTCATCAATAAGTAATGGAGAGACGCCAGGACAGACATTGGTGTGAGGAAGTGTGCATGCACGCACACACAGAGCTAACCTCTATGGGGAGCTGACCTACTGGAACCTGAAGGTAAAGACACATATACAATAGAAATCACAATCAAAATCAGAAACACGTTATTAACCCCAAAGGAAATTAATTGGTCACAATTGCTCCATTAACAGCTGCTGATATTATCTACAGGTATTACAGCCTGTTTCAGTTTAAGCGTTCTTTTCAATCATTTGCATGTTCAAAAAATGTTTTGTACTATTTCTTCTTGTTGCGTGTTGAAGGTCTTTTTGGAACCTTGTTAAGATCCAGCCATGCAAACTATGAGTTTTTGCAATTTTTCAAGTGGTCATAACTTAAACTCGGGCAGCACGGTGGTTAGCAAGGCCCTCACTTCAAGTCCACCCTCAGGCCGGCTCGTTCTGTGTGGAGTTTGCATGTTCTCCCCGTGTTAGCGTGGGTTCTCCACGGGTACTCCGGCTTCCTCCCACAGTCCAAAGACATGCAGTCAGTGGGGATAGGTTAATTGATCAATCTAAAATGCCCATATGTGTGAATGTGTTAGTGAACGTGAGTGCAAATGGTTGCCTGTGTGTCTGCGTTAGCCCTGCGACAGACTGGCGCCCTGTCCAGGGTGGACCCTGCCTCTCGCCCAATGACAGCTGGGATAGGCTCCAGCGCCCCCCGCAACCCTGAAAAAGGATAAGCGGACGCAAATGGATGGATGGTCTTAAACTTTTGATCGGGACTGTATTACGTTTTTTCATGGCCTGGCAGTCCTCGCCAGTCGACCTGCCCGTTGCGTCCAGGTGTTGTTTTTGTTTTGGCTCCTCTTCCGTTCCCCTATTTTCCTGTTTGTGTGTTGACATCTGTGTGTTTTCAAGTGTCATCTGACCTGGAAGTGTTCCCGTGCTGAAGCCAGCAGCTGATTGTCATCGTCAGCAGCCTCCCTACTTAACAGTTGAAGCTGGATCGTTGAGTTTACGCGTCAGTATAATGGTGGATAGCTTATGAGTAGCTTCTATCCACAACGATTAAAACTAATACCCTGATTCAAAGTGAGCTAGGAATTCCATATTGAACATTTCATCAGCACACTTAATCTTTACTCATTTCCAGATTCAAACTCATGATCCTGTCTAACACTGTCATCATCTACACAACACTATTCACATGCTCGTTCTGGCCTCCTCCACCTTATCTTGTGCACACACAATCTTATTTCTCATATCAACCAGCTCTCTCCCTTACTTGTCATACTCCATGAACCAATATGATGTAGGGCTGGCTGTAGCACAGGAGAACAGGTAGAGCAGGTCATCTACTAATCGGAAGGCTGGTGGTTTAATCCCTGGCTGCTGCCAAATATCCTTGGGCAAAATGCTAACTCCAAGTTATTCCCAAATGCATCCATTGGAGTGAAACAAACACCAAAGCATAGGACGCTTCTATGAATGGGTGAATGAGACATGTTGTGTACGCCGGATGCCCTTCCAAACCTCGTCATGTACCCAGGCGTGGGAGTGATAATAATAATTATTGTTATTCTAAATTTCCTAAAACAACTAGACCCTCATTTATTGGCACACATGAGCAGAGGCATTTAAAAAAAATGTAAAGTACAAACAAGTCCAAGTATGAAGATATTAAAAAATATGACGATGATTTCCATTTGGAATTTGTAAGCACAATTTATGCAGATATGTGTGCGCATGCACGGTCAGTAACTGAGGGCCACTGATTCCACACTGGATCTTACAAGCACTACGGGATCATGTAAGATGTGTATTAGTTTTGTTCTTTTGTTTTATTTCTGGTTCGATCACAGTGCATTTTCCACTAAACCTCCAGACAAAGTGAAGCTTCAGCATGGCCATAGAAGTCTTTTAAGTCTTGTTAGGTTTGTGCATATGAATTATTGATATATAAAGAGGGACCCCCTCCTGTGCCAGCCATTCTCCAAACCCAACTCCTTTCATAGTCCCTAGAGAGATCTGCCAATCAGATCAGATTTGTCCTACTTGACTGATCCCTTAGAAACAGAGACTCAAACTCCTTGGAACCTTTTTGATCCAAAATAATAAGACAATAATAAGATGAACACTACAGAATTGCTGGTTAGCGGCCTGCACTATTCATAAAATAATAGAAATGGCGGTGTTCCGTCAAGACGAGCAAGGCAAGGAGTGTTTGCCCTGTCAAATCCAAAAACAGGAATAACGTTCCAAACTAAGTGATCTCTTCCTTTTCATCTAAGACATCATAAAGACCCTCGCATGTCAATATGTGCATCCAGCTTTTACACTACTGCCATCTTGTGGCCGCAGTCATCTAATGTCGCTGAAAGCTGCGCTTATTTCATCTCACAGCAAAGTGTAGTCTGTCACTGTGGGCATGTCTGTCTCCTATGGACAACGACTCTAGCTGGGGAAGCTAAGAGGCCAGCAGCTTGTTTCTCCTGATTTATGACAATGCATTGTGGACAAACCACTGTTCTGTGACTTTACACTGATCAGAGAGAATACATGCGAGCCGTGTTTGCCTTTCTGTAAAAGCATGCCCTACTTTGAAGAATTATGCCAAGTTCATGCAAGCATTCCAACTTTGATGGCAGTTTGTAATGCACATATTGCATGAATCTATTTTCTTCTGCTTATTCACTTCAAGGTTGTAAGAGGAGGGTGCTGGAGCTTATGCATGCTGCCATGTGACAAGACGCAGGGTACATTCTGGACAGGTCGCCAGTGTATCTCAGGGCTAACACATAGAGACTGACAACATCTCAAATCTACTGCATTTTTTGAATCACCAATTAACCCTATTCATGTCTTTGGATCGTGAAAGGAAGCCAGAGCACCTGGAGGGAACCCATGCATGGAAGCATGTAAACTCCATACAGAAAGAACGCAGGACCTTCTTTGTCTTTTCTTCTTGTCAAAACTGATGCACCTTCCTGCTGTGGGTTGATGCTATTAACTAATAGTCAACTAATTGACTATTCATTAGCTACTGGTAAGACTAAGCAGAGATGATTTAGTTTCAGGTAAAGCATGAATGTTAATGGATATTCCTCTTATGGTGTAATTTCTTCTTTATGACATTCTTAATGGAAAGTGAAAGGCAATGTCACATTTTTCTTCCAATGCATGCCGCTAATAAATTAAGTACATAAATTATTTTCTGTATTCCTGTAAAAGTAAGAGCGGTACTGCTTAAGGATCATAGCGGGGGCGATCAAAGAGTTGGCAGTTCGTCTTGTAATCGGAAGGTTGCCGGTTCGAGCCCCGGCTCCGACAGTCTCGGTCGTTGTGTCCTTGGGCAAGACACTTCACCCATTGCCTACTGGTGGTGGTCAGAGGGCCCGGTGGCGCCAGTGTCAGGCAGCCTCGCCTCTGTCAGTGCACCGCAGGGCAGCTGTGGCTACAGCGTAGCTTGCCATCACCAGTGTGTGAATGCGTGTGAATGGGTGGATGACTGTAATGTAAAGTGCTTTGGAGTCCTTAGGGACTAGTCAAAGCGCTATATAAATACAGACCATTTACCATAGTAATTAAACAATATACAGGTTTATACCTTCTCCTGAGTGGTTATATTTTATGGCTATGTTGTGACAACAAATCCAAAAACAGTTGAGACGCTATGTAAAATGTAAATTAAAAACTGAATGCCATGATTTCCAAAGCTCATAAGAGATACATTTTGCTATTTTATTAAAATATGGCAGCAGAATGCCTAAAAAAAACAAGTTGTTAAAAAAACACTAAGAAGCTGAATTAGGTTTAGGTTTGATAACAGGCCAGAACACGATTGGGTATAAAAAGAGCATCTTAAAGAGGCAGCATTCCTCAAAAGTAAGGACAGGCAGAAGTTTGTCAATCTCCAAAAAACTGTCTCTAAAAATTCTAGAAAAATTGTATTTTTGGACCATAAGGTGCACCAGATTATAAGGCGCATTAGGTGAAACAAAACAGAGAAGTCAAACTTTATTCAAGTCATTCTCCTTGCTTCCTCCACTTCTGTACTATTGATTCATTAATGTTACCATGTGATTGCATTTGTCCCTAACCATCAGGAACCCTCATGTTCATTTTTATCCAGTGGAAAAAAGTTAGCGTTCATCCTCCAGCTTCAATGTGTTTATGTTATGCTAACATAGCTGTGTCACTAGCGATCACGTAGCACATCATTATATAGCAGCTAGTCCAACTTCAGTAACCCTACAAACGTCACTGCTGTTTAGTTTTCTGTCTTCATTTATGTTGGAAGTGATAGCAGAGCTGTACGTTTGAATGTTTTCACAAATCTCTCAGTCTGAACATGCTATATCATGTTTAGGTGGAGACTAGCGAGCTAACTTCCTGCTAACTTCTAACTCCATTAAATTAAATCAATCATGTTTTCATAGAAGCCTGGATGTTAAACTTAATTTAGTACACTTGGTAAAGCAGCAACGTTAATCATTTTATTAAAGATGAAAGAATTTAGACAGTTTTTAACTCTCAGTGATGCCGCAGTGCTCGTTTGACTTTAGGACCTGAAAGTGATGGAGTTTAGGACCCAGATTACTCCACGAGGCTCCTGACTACGGTAGCCATAATGCTCCAACAATCCATGAAGCGGTGCGGCTTCGTAGCTTACCAAACTTGTACTAAAATACTTTTTTCACCCATGTTTTACGTGTACCACATAAAAACGGTTAGAGGTCAGAAAGCACAACCTAATTCATACATAAGGTGCACTGACAATTTCTGAGAAAATTAAAGGATTTTAAGAGGGCCCTATAATGCGGAAACTTCCGTCATGTTCCTTAACACAGAATTTCAAAACTTTGAATATCTCATCATCTGCATTAAACATAAATCAGACTTACATTATGACCACCTGCACAGTATTGTGTTGAGCCCCCAGTCAAAACAGTCATGAACCATCGAGGAATGGACTCCACTAGACTTCAGTAGTTGTGCTGTAGTATCTTGCATCTAGATTTTAGCAACAGTTCCTGTAAGTTGTGAGATGGGACCTCCACGCATCAAAATTGTTTCTTCAGCATATCCCACAGATCGTAGATTGGATTGAGATCTAGGGAATTTGAAGGCCATGTAAACACCTAGAACTTATTGTGCTCTTCAAACTATTCCTGAACCAGTTTTGCTTTGCAACAAGATGGAATATCCTGATAAGAGCCTAAAGGAATACTGTTTCCATGAAAGTGTCTGCAGCAATGCTTAATAGTATGAGTCAAAACAATATGGATAGCATCACACTGCTTTAGCCGGTTTGCTCTCTTCTCATAGGGCATCCTGATTCCAGGTGTGCCCCAGGACAGGGACACACACATACCTTGGCATCCATGTGACATAAAAGAAAATATGATTCTTCAGACTAGGCCAACTTCTTCCATTGCTCCAATGTTGGTGTTTTTGATGGTGAACAGGGGTGCACGCTGTGGTCTGCAGCTATGCAGTCCATATGCATCAAACTGCCCTGCACTGTGTATTAGCATTTTTAACATTTGAGAATTATCAAAGCTGGAAGCTTGGGGTGCTGTTAAAGGCTAGCATCCATGTTTGACGTGGCAGAGTTTTAAGCCAGTTGCCCTTCTTGATGTAACCCCAAAGATGACTTGGGTCTCTGTGTCTCTAACTGGAATCAGACCAGTTTAACCAATTTATGATTCACTGAATTCAGTGTTTATTTACATTTATACAGAAACACAACTTTTTAGGAAAAAAAGAACAACAAAAACCAAAAAAACACCTCCAGAGAAACACTGGCTTTAAAACCAAACCAGGTGACATACCTTGGGCAGAGTCGAAGGTCCCACAGTCGAATAAAGGTATCATAGCCACAGGTGAAAAGCTGGAACGGAGACTCAAACTTGATATCCAACACACCAGCACCACGCCGAAACTCTGAGCCCAGAGCGCACAAGCAAATTGATCTAATAAAGAAGGAAATGATGAAGGAGTGGTAAATGTATTTGTTTCAAATAGAAACATGAGTATGAGTGAAATTAAACAGGGTTTAAAGAAACTGACAGCTAAGAGCTAAGCTAAGGTAGCAAATCCCCGAAGACCAAATGGATGATTATAGTGAATATAATTAGCAGGTGATTCAGTAAAGAGTCTGCTTTGGATAAAGCACGTGAATATTACACTATGACATAAGTTGCTACCTTAAGGTTTTTAATTAAACGGGCTACATAAATAGGATACACAAAACACCCCTGTCCATTGTAACAGGAACAAGAAGTGATTAATACTGCTGAGAGAGCAAACACAGAGGGAGAGCCAACAGCAGCTGAAATGAGAGAGAAGAAGAAATCAACATTTTTTAGAGGTGCAAATTGCTGTAATTGCATTAATCCAGGCATGGGACCAACACTAGGGCTAAATGCTAAATGGACTGGTTCTTATATAGTGCTTTACTTCTTTACTGGAGCACTCAAAGCACTTTATACGACTTGCCTCTTTCACTCATTCATACAAGCACTTTTTTCTATGCCTATGTGCTTTTCTAACTGACATTCAAACTCATTCACACTCCAATTAATGTATTGTAGATTAACGTGGGGTTCAGTATCCTGCCCAACAGCCAAGCTTCCAACCTTCTGATAAGTAGATGACCTGCCCCCCTTTAGAGCTACAGCTTGTGCCCACCTGAGGTCGGGTTAGTGGCGCTTCTTACTCTTGAACTAATGAGAGTCTTTTGCATAGAGTGTAAAAAATGTGTAAAAGATTACACCATGGAGTCATATGACTGAGATTTTACTGTCAATTCTAGATCAGACTAAGGTATTAAACAGAGTTTCACAGCAACCTCGTGTTCTCTGTGTTTGCTGAGAGAAAGTTAAGAGCTCTGATGAAATATGAGAAAGTCTAGTCTATCAGAAGGTTTTCTATACCTGTGGCAATGGGACTAAAAACACCTGAATTCAGAGATTGAGAGGCGTGGATCACGACCTTGTCCATACAGTGTCTCTCTGAGCGTGGGGGCAGTAAGACAACTATATTATCACAATGAGTGACTGAAAAATAAAGTGTGTGTGTCTGGCCAGATGTAGTGTGTGTCCCTGGAGTCTACCTCTATGCAGCACCACGCTCTTATGATCACAGCTCCATTCCACTTGCTCTTCAGCTCTTGATTACTGAAGAATAACTTGCACTCAGCAGGATGGATTATTAGAGAATAACTGTCTCATTGTTGCCATTTAATACCCTCCATGACCGTGACTGTGTGCGACTCTCGCATGTTTGATACCTGCCTCATAGCAACCATTTAAAGGAGACTGCTGGCCATAGCAACCGAGCAGCCCTATGCCTCAACTAATGTCCCCCTCCCTAAACCTGGAGCTCTATCCGTAGCTTTGGGATGGTAATCCCCCAGCCTTACCTCAGGGAACCTTTTTATTGGGCCAGGGCTTTCCCTGCAGGGAGCCTTATTGGGTGAGAGCTTTCTCATTGCTAGGGTCTCATGAATAAGAGTTTGTGTCTCTGTGAGGTAGCTGTGAGGTAGTGACCCCTCATTTTCCCCTTACCACTAAAACCAAGGAGCTTAGCATATGGCACAAAAGAAAACTCATTTAAGCCAAAGGGATACAAGCCTGTCTATTCATAACTAAATAATGATGTCTCCATCACAGTACTACTACTAACTAAAAAGAGATCTACAAGTCATAACCCTAGCTATTGAAATCCTTTTAACACGATAATGTTCTAAAATATAAAGCAGCCAAATGTAAGAGGAAAAAATATCTTCATCACAAAGACCTGATATTTGTGCAGTGATCTTAAAGGCAGTAATAGCACCATGAAATGAACTGAAGCACAGCAAGAATCAACAGGGATTCTCAAACTGGTAACCTACTGGCTTTTATGGGTCGTGTCTGATCACAAAATAGAGGCATAAGCATACAATCTGTCACAATGTGCTCTCATCCGACCAGCAGGCTTTTCTGATATTACTCACCGACATCTGAAAAACCTAAACTGTTATAAAGGCTGAGTCATCAGCAAAGAAAGATCAGTCAAAGACAATCAGACACATGCCTGCAAAAGCAAAGACAGATATGTGGAAACTGTAAAACTGTTAATGCTGATGGATTTGACTCGTTCCTTATCAAACCAACCAAGGCTTCCGGTCAACCTTCTCTGATTGGTGTAACATTTATAATCATTGCTGTGAAATGTAGCTTCATATATCAAATTCAACGCTCATGCTGAATGAAAGTAAAGTCTATGCTGAATAGGAGTAAATTGTGACATTTCCAGACCTAATGATAAATGAGGAAATAATTTTGTTAAATATGTGAATATTTTTTATTTGTTGATGTTTTCCGTTCACCTATTGACCCAGAAGACTCTGATCATTCATGTTAAAAGACACTGAGAGACAAAACGAGCACACATTTAACTAAATTATTTTGTCAGTTATAATGACAGCACCATATGGGAACTCCTGACATTTTGGTCTACTGATATTTTTCTTTTTGTGATACTTATATTTGCTCAATCCAGCATGAAAGTTGAATGAAAAAAGCATTTTCCTCATTTTTGTTACTAACAATTTGTAGTTGTAAGTAAATTGCCACTACTTTTGAAATATTTTTTTTGCCCAAATATGAGACTTTACAGGACAGACTGAATATATATTTTATTTTTTTCATATTTTAAATAGCGTGTACTCATTCTGTCCAAAAATACAGATTCTGGTTCATTTTGAAAGATTACTGAAAATCTCAGGTTTTTCACTCATCCATGCTCAAACATGGAAAAGTAATTTGCTATGAAGCTATAGGTTCAAACTTTGCACCATAACATTTTGTTATCTAAATCATCCTAACACTTGAAATGACAAAGATTCACATTTTTTTAGAAAAAAAATTCAGTTTCTTGAGATTAAGTGATCTGAGCTGCACTTGGGAAGCTATTTTATGAGACGGGTAGCCTGGTGCCCTGGGTGGGGTGGGGTGGGGTGGGGGGATACAGGCTTAGTATTTGTTATGAGGAGACTTCTGGCTGCGTGACACACAGGGTCTGTCTTGATTTAAGCCTGTTTGGCCTTATTGTAGGAGTCAGGTTGGCTTTAGTGGGCCACACACAAGCAAGTAGTGAAAAGAATTACTCATGAATTGACAATGTTAGAAAAAAAACTAAGAAAGGCTGAGGGCATTATGCTTCAGTATGTGGCAGCTGTAGAATAGTGGTGTGTGTGTGTATATTTGTGTGTTTTTGTGACAAGACTGATTGGAGGCTCTTATAAAGTTAAGTCCCAAACTGGACCCTGGGGATGTGCTGGGAAACAGGACTCTTGTCAAAAGCAATCACACAGGTAGAGAAAAGGAGCCACGCTGAGGTTTTTAGTCACCAAAACAAACAGAGGGGAGCCGTGCAACCTGCTGCCTGTCCACCCAATTTACCCTACACCTCTGAGCCTTCTGCTCCACAACTGCACTTTTCCTGGCAGAGTCAGCGGAGGGGGGTGTTGGGGTGGGCGGAATCCTGGGACCACATCAATGAACGAACACCTTCCAAATGTCACATACACATGTGCGCCTGCAATTTGTATAACAGAGCTTCTACTCCGATTCAGTCATTTAACCCCACTCCTTTCAGATTCAGGAATGTGAGGAATCCAAGCCCAGCCATTTGATTGTTAAAAGGAGCGCTTCCTTTTGGAAGGAGCCGAGGGTAACGTTGGGTGTTGGGAGCGACGGTCGGGGTGGTTTTTCTTTGATGTGTTTTTTCCCCTTCTCTGTGTTTAACCATGAGTGAAGACAGTGTGAAATGTTGGGTTGCCCCTTGTGTGGGATGCACCTCTATGGGTGATCATAAGACTTCTTTGTCCCTCTGAGATGAGAAAAAAAGACAAAATCAACTTCAAGAGGGTGAGAAAGAAAAAGTGTTGAATCCAAACCAAAGTCAAAGGACGCTTCCTTGCTGTAGGCATGTGGTTTTCTTTTCTGGTTGCAGCAGTTGGTGTTCTGCTGTCTTGTTTGGTACTGCATGTGTAACGTGATATTTTGGCTCTTGTATGAAAGTTGGTTGTCATAATGTTTGAGGTTAAGGTTGATGCTGGGAGGTGCTGCTGGAGAGTGTTTGATAGAAGGTTTTGCACTGTCTGATTCAGGGGAAATCACTGTGTTCAAGTAAATACTTGCACATTATATTTCTTCAGAAATAAGCAATTAAAAATGCCAATATACCCATGTTTAGCTGTAAACTCCAGAAAATTATATTATATAAATAAATAATATAGAAACTGTCTTGATTCATGCTAAATTATCCAGGTAAGGAAATCCCAAAAAGTTGGTTCTGTCCATCTGGACGTAGAGTTTTCATGAAACATCCAACTACGTCCAGATGAGATCCACCTGCTAACCTTTATCCAAAACTGGAATAAAAGGACCTAACATCCATCTGTTTATGGCTAAAGTGATACAGAGTGTTAAAACAGTTTATTTATATGTGATTTTGCTAACAGTTAATCATACTTTATATTGCATTTTTTTTTGTGCCGTGTTGGAACATCCAAGGATTTGACGGTTTCCTGCTAGATTATATTCTCAAAGGATTGTCTCCCTTTCTATTGGTTTAGATCGACACAGAACCGCGATAAACGCATCTTATTACAAATAGGCTAATGTCAAAATTCTTCAGCGTTTCTATGGGAACCATGGTTGTGCCCCATCGTCACAGCTCTTAAGTATAGTTTTAGATCCACTGGATTTAGTGATCAGTGCTGGGAAGAGCAGGGAACATAATTGTTTATGACTATTCTGATGATACTCTAGTGGTACGATACTTCATTCTGTGTATTTGTATCTATATTTTGTATTCAGCTAGTCATACCCTCAGGTGTCCATGCTGTTCCTAACAGCAATAGCACCTGCAGTTAGGAACAGCAACCTAAATCTCCAGGTGGTGCCGCCTACAGAAATGCTCTGAGGATTCAGGTTGAATGTGTTCGTCGGGGCCACGAGGCACCGAATCGGGATTCTGTTGTCTGGAGGAAACATTAGCTTGTGAATGTAAATGGACTGGTTGTTATACGGTGCTTTTCTATTCTATTCTAGAGAACGTTTTCTACACCTAAGCGTTTCCTATTTAACATTCACACAGATTCATACTCCGATGAACATATCAGGGCGCAACACTGGGTTCAGTAACCCGAGGATACGCTAGCGTACAGACTGGGCACAGAGCAGCCAAAGAGCAAACCACCAAACCTTCCGATTAGCAGATGACCTGTTCTACCTCCTGAGCTACAACCAAACAATAATTTATTTATGCCCACACATTAAATAAGACCACAGATATAAGCATTGCCTTCAATAGAAAGACGATGGCTACATGATCCGTATCTATCCTTGGACCGGCAAGAAATTGAAATGTACAAAAAGGTGAAGAGCAGGTTCTATTTCCAACGGAAGCTGAAATCCTTCAATGCGTAGAGCAAAATGATGGGAGTACTTAGCTGTGATATGCTGGGGAGCAGCATTGGCAATGGTGACAACAGACTGAATAACTGAATAAACTGATTAGGAAGGCTTCCTCTATGATTGACAGAAGACTGGACACTGTTGGAGCTGTGGTGGGAAGGTGGGTGGTTTTTTTTAATCAACACGAGAGGCTGTAGGGGGCTGGCATTCCTCAAACTCATTTCTTCTTTGCGTGCTAGAATTAATTGATAATATTTGCTGAGAAAATGTTTTTTGTTCGTGTTTCTCAGCTCCTCTCCCTCTCAAAAGGTACAGAACGTCGTCTTGTAATTGGAAGGTGTGAGGAGTAAACATCCATCCACATGGATTCTTCCTAAGATCTGAAGTTTGACATGAAAGGTGTTCGCATAGCATGACTGGATGCTCTATTCTTCACTACTTAGACTTCTATCAAGTGGTCTCTACAATTCCTAAAGTCACGTCCGGCCTGATGTCAGATCATTCTGTGTCCAGACGCCTTTGGAAATAGGGCTGTTGACATAGTGCCAGTGTTTCCTGTTCAGTCAGGAGAAAAACCAAACCAAACAGAACAAAAAACAATTATTAGTCTCCAGTGGTCATATGGTCCTTGTATTGTGTCACTCTGTTTTCACGGGCCCAGGTAAAGCTAGGAATGACAGAAGCGTTGTCAGGGATATATCAGGCTTCACATTTCCAAGAAAGGAACTTTCAAAGGTTCTTCACTTTGGACTGTCAATGCTAAGGACTTGCATGCTCCATGGAGTTTTCAAACTGATGCAGATTTGTTAGGAACATGAAAAATCAACAATCAAACAGAAACAAAATAGGAAGAAATATTATCCAGTAAATTAAGAACGGGAGACTAGGCTGTTGATGAGTTTTGATGGAGTGCTTTTTGAGCAAATATCATAGAGAATGCACCAGCTCTGAGAGCTCTCTAACTAGTCTTCTACCCTTACAATGACATAAAATATGCTTATTATACTAATTTCAGGACTGTATAACCTTTTACATGAAAAATGACAATTTAGAAGATTGAACATACTAACTGAACTTTGTACTATGCCTGTTGCATACAGTGCTGTACAGAAACATTATCCTACAATGTTACACGCTATAAAACATTTTGCAAGGGATCTTCCATCAGTGCATCGTCTTGCACCTCTGTCGTCTGGATTACTGAGAATGGGGCAGCAATGGTGCAAATCGTTTGTATGACCATGACCAAAAGCTTTGCCAAACAATGGCAATCATTCAGCAGGGGACTTGTGGAAGAATCTTTTGTATGACTAACAATATTTTAATTATATGTCGTTCAACACAACGTGGTTACAGATGACAGAGCAGCTTCCTGACTTACCGTTCAACATCCCAGATGCAGAGAGGGGCGAGGTTCTCACAGCATGCAGTGCCTGTTACGAAGGAACTGCAGACAGAAGGCGAAATGATGAGAACATGTCTTTAAACAAGGTGAACAAAAGCCCAGTAGAACAAACATGTGATTTTCTGGAAATTATTATTCTCACAGAGCTGAAAGTGAATGCATGTGCTGACACAAATGAAAACAGGGTAAAAGACGATCAGACAGTAAGAATCTACCCAAAATGATTTAATTTGTCCTTTTTTTAATCACCTTGCTAAGTATCTTATTGTCTTATGTGAAAAGATATATTAACAACAATGAAAAGTTTCGCAACACAAAGTATTTTACAAAATGCACAGAAGACGTTTAATAAATGATGCTGAGATCTGGAAATCACATTATTTCAACTACTTATTCTTTTTTTATATTTGCTTCCCTGTGGCTTCATGTAAACATCCAGATGAATGGACACTGTTTTGAAAGACTGGAGGGGATCCAGCACGAATCACAAAGGGACCAGTATGAGGACATGGCAGGATTTCGAGGGAAAGATCTTAAAATAGCCGCTGGGCTCAAGATGCTCTTGAAGTGGATGAAGAGATTATCCCACAACTTTTGGATCGCATGTTACAAAGTAGCAAAAGATAGACAAAATATTCCTTTTATCTTTCTTTTTGACATTTTAAGTGTTTGAGTGAAATTAAAAGTGATTTATTACAGTTTGACAAGCTGGATTCTGTGAAGAGATATTCATCTCACCCGCCTATATTTTCTTTTTTCTGTTGGCTGTGGGAGCAGACATGAGTAAACAATATATAAGGTGTGTCTGAAAAAAACACTGTTTTGCACTGTTAAAGGTACAAAACTGTGACCACAGGTTCAGTGTTGTACCTTTAACACTGTGACCGTTGTCTGTACAGGATACAGCGGCAGCACCTTAGAAAGGTAGACATGTAGGGTTTGTCTAACACTCTGACCAAAGTGGAGAGAAACGCTGAGTGTCTGGTAGGAAATTGTTCATTATCACAAACCCAAATAACAGGATTCTCTGTCCTGGTACACAAGCACACATTTCTGGTCTTACATTCACCACATGTTGTTTTCCCAGCAGAATAGAAGAGAAGAAAACAACAAGAATGGTGACCCTTTGACTCAAGAAGCAGGGTGGAATTAGCAGCCTAGGTATGCACAGTGAAAGTCATGGATGTGGGGAGGTTAGGGAGAGGAAAAAGGTGAGGGGAGGAGAACTGTGGGAGAAGTCTGACTAGGAGTGCTAGTTGTAGGAGGGCTGGGCTGGATGTGGAGGCTCAGAGCTAAGTGCCCTCCTACAGGGTTGACAGACAGGGGGAGGACCTGCCTTTTACACACAGAGGTAGGTACTGACAGATGTTTGTGACTAATGAGTACTTCAGTCTGTACTGCAGTAAGGAAAAATGTTATTTGAAAAACATCGCCGGTATCGAGCCTACGAACCCAAAACAGATTTTCCTGCATCATTTCTACAGACTTGTCAGTCGCACTTGTCATGCTTTTAACCTCCCATTCAAACACGTCTTAAAGGTGAACTACTAGATTAGACAGATTCCAAGTTGACTCTATGGAGCCATGCCAACGATGGCTATTTCTGTGTATTTTTAGTTTTGCAGTCTACATAGATTTCTGTTCATAGCTGACAGAAGTTGAGTATTTCTCTCTCTTTTTTTGTATTACTGACTAAAACTCACTGCATGGCATTGTTTTTATAATTTGGAGTAAATTCTCAAGACTACTCTCCTTAAATTGCTGGCTGTCTGAGTGGTGTCCAAAAAGGGATGTGGGCTTCATAGATAATTGGGAAACTTTGTGGAGTAAACCTGGTCATGTTAGGAGAGACGGCATCCATCCCACTTTGGATGGAGCAGCTCTCATTTCTAGAAACATGGACACATTTATTAAACCCTCCCATAATGTGACTATCCAGAGTTGGTTCTTCTTCAGTCACCTTTCTCACTCACTGTGTTAATAGACCTCTCTGCATTGAATTGTACCTGCTACTAATCTCTGTCTCTCTTCCACAGCATGTCTTTATCCTTTTCTTCTCTCACCCCAACCGGTCGCAGCAGATGGCCCCGCCCCTCCCTGAGCCTGGTTCTGCCGGAGGTTTCTTCCTGTTAAAAGGGAGTTTTTCCTTCCCACTGTCGCCAAAGGCTTTCTCATTATTGGGTTTTTCTCTGTATGTGTTATTGTAGGATCTACCTTACAATATAAAGCGCCCTGGGGTTACTGTTGTTGTGATTTGGCGCTATAAAAATAAGACTGAATTGAATTATTAATGTCCTAATTTGATTTCACCAGTTTCAAAATGACTCAAACTACGGTGTCATCTTTTTCCATTATCATCTTATCTGTGGTAAGATAGAAATCTTGCACTGTGCAAATTCCCACTCACTGTCAACTTTAACTTCATTGTCACCAAATTACATAAAAAATAGAACCAACTAAAACTTCAAAGCAAAATTTTGAGCAATGTTAAAAAGTGGATAAGTGATGAGGCAGCATGGTACGTGGGGAGGGGAAGAGCTTTAGCTTAAACTAGCTTTGTAATAGAAGACGTTTTTAGATTTAATGTATTAGAGAGTTGAGACAAGGGAGAACTGAGGGGGGAATAGAAAGTCACAAAGCAGGACTGCAACCCAACCTTGTGTCCCAACACAATAACCATCACCTTGTGCTTCATTACATTTTTTTTTAACATGGCATATTGATTATTCCTTATTTCCATGAAGTCCATAATCTTGGCCAACATTTCTACAAAAAAACCTATGCAGCTGTGTTTTAAGACAAAGGGCTCTACAAATTCAAGGCTCTGTGGGATCGTGAGGATGCAGTTTTGTTCAAGCCTAGTCCACCTCAGGACCACTTCAGACTCTGAGTGTTGAGTGTTTTATGTTGGAAGGGCCACATGCACTGTCATTTGTGTTCCTTTGTCTGACCTTCTTTCCCTCTCCTCTACTTGACACAGATAAAATTGAATTATTGAATACTTTTAGCTCCAAGACAAACAAGCTGCTTGTGGAAGGCCTCTAAAAAGTAATGTGGCACTTTTGGTACAATCACATGCATTGGCTTTGGTGAACATTTATCCTCCTAGAGACTATGTTGCTGCCAAACCTAATGGGACTCGGGCCTTAAATACAAAGGCCTTGCAGCAGTCCAAAATGTACCAAGCAGAGCTGTGACTGAGCGATCTTGTTGGCATACATGTACTTGAACTGGAGCGATGAAGAATGCGCATGTCGGCAGGATAACACACGTTCCATATTGCAGGCAGCTGTCAGCCCCATCAGATAGCACAGACCTTTGGCAGGTTCCCAGTAATTAGTGTTGGGTAAACTCATTTATGACCCAGATGGGTCTGGGACCAGTAGGCACAGTGGGTGACCTCTGACCTGCCTGACACAGGATACAATAGGGTTATAGTCACACTTGCTATCTGGACCCTATTACTCTCCATTACTCACATTACTCACCCCTCACTTGGCTGTATCACAGCAAGAGGAAAAGCGGGGGACACCACCTACACAAAGAATGACTCCCTCTTGTTTCTTCTGGCTTCCTAAGCCAACTGAATTGCCAACCAGACCTGATCTGGGGTCAGAACAATGGACTGATATTATAGCTGTTAAGGTCAAAGCCTCTATCGTGCCTAATTTTACCTAAACACACGCAAACAAACACACAGCCATATCTCTGACCAGAGTCATTCTCTTCTGCACAATCAGTGGCTCCACCATAACTTCACCTCTTATCAGCAACTTGCTGGCCAACCTCAACAGCTGGCTGTATTATCTAAAGGCCTATGTGGCAGGATCACACAAACTGTGTCTTTAGTGGGAACCCAGCCATTTCAGCACCACACAAAGAACAGGAAAAAAAAGAAAAGAAAAAACAACTTTTCATGTCTCTAAACACACATTCATACACACCGAAACAAAAACACAGTCAACACATACAGACACAGACACTTAAAGTGGCGGCCTCATCAATCACAGGACCATGATTGATCCCTGGTGGCATCCTGACAGACTGCCGGCTGATGGGTGAGCATACTGATATCTGCCACCGGTGACGTGGATGATGCAACAACGAGTAGTAACGGCCCCAAAACGGCATTT
>VUQR01001867.1:30842-41128 GCA_015108515.1 Hemichromis elongatus | reverse complement strand
AGCACAGCAAGGGAGGGGGTGAGTCCTGAGTGATTCGCTTGGGGTGAGTAGCTCAAATGTGCTGTTAGCATGTTAGCTGTGCTGTTAGCATGTTAGCTGAACGATGCTACTGTGGACCGAGGAGCTATTGTCTTGATGTGAGGTTTCTGCTCAGGGTTTTTTCTTCCAGTTTAGAGCAGAAATGTTTTTGTTAAGAAACTGGCTGTTGTTTTTTCCCCCCACAACTTTAATTATAAGCTAGATATATTTCTACTAATGGAATTAGTTTGCTAACAGCAACAGGGATGAGTCAGTGAGTCAGTTGCGCTTGTGAATCATGATTCACGAGTCAGTAAAGTGATTCTCGAGTATTGAACGATTCGTTCACGATTCGAACATCACTATTTTTCAGTCACATTTGGTATGAACTTCCCTAAATGGTTCACAAAGCTCCAATGCTCACAATAGGATATTGTCCATGTGGCAGACAACACCTTCTAGACCAGGCATAACCCGAGGCCTGGAAATGTTCTGGGGTGCTTTCTATCTAACATTCACACACAATCTGTATCTCTTGGTCTGTGTAACTATCAATCTGATTCACACTGTCTACTTCAGTATGTCTCTCACTATTAGCTGACTACAAGACAATTAATTTTGCTCCACCAGGACCATACAGCAGTTTCTGGGTTTTTCTAGGTCCCCTTCTCAGGGTTAGGAACAGCTGTAACACAGTACCCAGTAAGTATTTTGAAGGCCATATTACTGTTCTATATGTTAATATCTGCCGCCCATGGTACCTCATGATTTTCCTAACAACAGTCGTCTTAAACTTTTTTAAATTTTTTGTGGTGAAACTACATACTTTCCCATAATGTCCTTGTTTACCACAGTTGTTGCATTCTGCATTTTTAGCAGGGCACTGCCATGCTGGGTGGCAGGGTGATTTCCCACATTTAGGACATGCTTTATTTTCCCGTCTGCTCTGCACTGTTTTCTTGGTGTTTGGATAGCTCCATGTCAGCTCCCTGACTTTGTTTTTATGCGGTTTCCCACTCTTGAAGTGCACCACATCCACCGATGCATGGCAAGCCCTCATGTCACCTCTTAAACTAGTCTGTTTCTTCATTATTGCCTGTGACCGTCTAGCAACTGTGATAGCTTTTGCAAAGGTGAGTTCTTATTAGGCTGCAACCTCGCTGACAGTGATGAAATCCCACAACTAACTTTTCTCTCAAAGGTTTATTGTGCACTACTCAAAGCTATTGTGATAACTGCATCCTCTTTTTCAGTAGGCTTCTATAGTCCCTTGTTGAGCTTAATTTAGTTCATATAACAATTTTGTCTTTGGAACAAAGTACTTGTTGAACCCTTTTTACAATGCTGGAGGCACTTGTCACTCAATAAATACAGCCCTCATTGCTTGTTTTTTTACTATGCAGTATACCAATGTACTTTATTGGTGAGCTTTAGAGGAATTGCTCGGATCACTTACCAGTCTGACAGATTCCGAATTTTGAGATTTAAAGGTGCTAGCCTAACTGTGTGGGCACAAGTAGCTAGTCTTATGCTCTTTAAGAAACAGTAAATACTACTTTCAGTTCATACATACATGTTTTAATGTAACAGGATGAACAATTAATTATTTTATTATTTCCAAATTACTTATTGTTATGGCATTTTTATAAATTTAAAAATAAATAAATAATCTCAATAATAATTTATTGATCAATCAAAGATAATCATCATTTGTGAGATGTACCTCTTGAATGAATAATTATGATTCATCCGTCACAGTATTGCATGACTCAACTCAAGTGTGTCCAACCATGCAGTGGCTGCTCACAGCTTGCTACTGGTTTAAAAAGGTAACATACGCAGAACTAAATCACATCACAGTAAATCACAATAACAGCACTCTAAAAAATAAGATAGTTTAAAAAATGTCTCGCGAGTTTATTGGGCACATGCCAGCGGTTTTCTATTTTTGGTCTGTTTTTCTTTTTGGTCTCTCCCTTATTGATTTTTTGGCTGCCAATCAGTCGGAAAACACCAAATTTGTGGTCCTGAGAACCTGAATATTCATGGCTGTCAAGAGTAAAGAGCTGCATGAGAATTTCAAATATGTGACTTGCTTCAAAGCAAGCAGCAGCAAAAAACATACATTTGTTTCAGCTTTGTTTTGCCAACACATGACAAATGTTAAATCTGAAGTGGGCGTGCACCCTAACAGTGCAGTCTTCTTTCACACAAAAATGGCTTTTTTAGTCGAAATGGGCTGATAGCTCACCCAACAAAATGATGTGTTTGAGTGTGTGAGATGTCATTCACTGCGTTCCTGACGTTCCAGTTTCCAGAAATATCCAGTATTTAAAAGTGAATGACTTTTAATGGGGTGTTGTCATTATTACTTTAGACCATGGAGTCTTTGTGATCTGCAAATGAGCTCATTCAGAGCTGAGCTAATTTTTCTAATTAACATTAAAAGGCAGGCAGTTTTATTTAGGGCTGGTACACCAGTCTAATGCCACTCAGACTGGAGGATTTCAAAGTAATGAGATATTGTAAGCTGACACAAATTCTTCAGGCAATACGAAACAATTCTTTGGCTTTGATTGATTTATGGACAGGGTCATCTGATGTGTGTCCAAATGTTGATGTAATGGAAAAGGCTTTCCCTACTGCCCTAGCTTCTTTCGGCGTGCCAAAAATACTGCCCTAATTGATCCTCTCTCACCATCACTTTCCCTCACTCCTTCTCCCTTGCGCTGTGTCTGAGCTTTCTGTCTTGTCATCTCTTGTTCATCCGTCTCGCCACTGTCTCATTAAATTAGCGGACAATAGTTACTTTAATGGCAACATTGTTAATTTACACAAACATTAATCTGCCATTTGTCCAGTTCATTGTGTGCTGAGCTTTCAAAACTATGGCACGAGGACAAAACCAAGCCCCTTCCAAAGACGCCATGTGCAGCCAGACAGGCTTGGAATAGATGTGAGAGACACTGAATTAGAGGTAGGGAATAAACAGAGCTGAGCTATATGCAAGTAATGTGGAGAGAAAAGCAAAGAGACAAAGGAAAGTGCCTCTTGGGGTAAGGGGGAGATAGTCTTGGTGGTTTTGCATATCTTGCCAGTTCTCTTACTTGATGATTTGACCTTTTTGTGGCAGGCCAGACGTTGGCCATTTGCTTTTTTCTCATATGTGAACTTTATTATCACTTAGTGCCATTTGGGGGTTCAGACACTATATCCAGTTTTACTTATACTATTGTATAAATGAGACCCATTGAAAAGTTAAATACCCCTGTGTATTGTTCTTGTGCAAGGCGGTTTTAATTTCTTTTTTAAAATTTCTTCATTTTCTTTAAAATCTGTCTGTAGTCACTTGCGCATGTGCTTCTTCTCTACAGCAGTCACTGAGAGGCTTAATCTTTTGACTTAAATTGTTTTTTTAATGTACACAATAATCTTGCAATTGCTGTGAAATTATGCAAAGGGAAAAATTAGCATTATTCCAACCATTTAAGCAATAAAAAAAGAAAAAGGAGAAACTTGTAATATCAGATCTCTATTCCCAACACACTTACCAAAATGCCTTTTGCTTTGTCATTCTCCCCTATGTTACTATAGCCATCTGCACGTTATGTGGCCACATAATTTAAACTATGTGACTGTTACATGCTGGCATTGTTTTGCTGGGCAGAGGAGCCAGTGAGGTCCGTGCGTCTTTAGTGAGGTTCCTGGGGAATACCACATCCACCCTGCTGAATAACAAGACCAGACAAACTATGTGAGCAATGTCCAAACAGGTCACGTTACAAAAAAAACAGTCATTTGACAGCCAGGGAGCAGATCTCAAAACACAGTGCATGAAACAAATCCAAATGGCCTCAGGGAAAAATGCAACTTTTATTAAATTAGTAATAGTTTAATTTCTTTATTTTTTCATGTGTGTCGAAATGTTTTTAACATTTGAATTCCATTTCAGCCGTTTATTCTGTTTCTGTTTTGTGGTTTTCCTTTTTGCCATTCTGTTGTCTCTGCAGTGGTAACTGTGAAAGTACTTTTGAAAGCATAAAGTTAATTTTATAACTACTTTTAAATATTCCTAAGTACTTAATTCACTTTCTTAAAACTTTCCAACTGGCAAAGAAAACAATGTTTAAACAATGTTTCATTTTAATTGCTTTATATAATTTTCTTTGAAAATCAATCTTACACATAACTGGATATTATTTATAAAGTCTAGAACAGGAAGAACTTTGTCCGTAATATGTAATCACAGTAAAAACCAACATTATTTACCCTGCACAAACACTTTTTTTTTTTTACTATTATTCTGATTAGAATTTTGCTCTGATTGAATTTGTGGTGTGCAGTGCATGAATTGCTCTGTGCATAAAACAATGCCCCAAAACCTCAACAAACTGAAACAATGTTATAAAGAAAACTGGGTCAAAGGTCGTCCACGACAATATGAGAGACAGATAAGATCATACAGAATATAATTTCTTAACATTATTGCTGCTAATAGTAGTGCTGAAGATAGTTTTGCAAACTTCTTTATAATATTTTTGCCTGTGACTCTTTGATGTATGTTGTTCTCCCAGGTTTTGTTTTCTGTTTTTGACTGATTCCTGTGAGATTTGCATCGCTGGATTTTTTAAATTATTATTTTTATTGTAGGTTCTGTCCATTTCATGATATAGTACAAGCCAAATACTGGGTCTAGCCATGAATGCCTCACAAGGCTCTGATTCCCTCTAGGGTGTGACTTAGAATTAGTTTAGCAGCTAATCAGCACAAGCCAATGGATATAGCATTTAGAATGCACTTACCTATTCATGATCCAAAAATCTAGAATGAAAAATGTGTTAGAGACCCTGCCACTCTCACATAGTAAACTGTTATCCCCTTGTTTTTAACAAATCCATTCTCTTATGCCACAGAATGAGCAATAACAGTACTGACTTACCTGACTGGTAGGACACAAGAGTGAGCTTCAGCAGAGTGGGCATTTAAAGATTACCAGTTTTTAGTTATGGCACCTAAGGGAGAGAAAACGCCCTTTTTTCTCTTCCTCATCCTTCAAATGAAAGAAGGATGGGAGATTTTGTCATCCAGTTCTCTACTTTGATTCATAGTGGTTTGACCGGTCTCTCTCTTGCTGATGCCTGTTTGTGCACTTCAGCCAAGCAAACTGAAAGTGCAACGATGTCAAAAAGTGTTTCAAAGATGAATTTGCACCCTCACATTTTCCTGTTTGGCCAATCTGGAGTTAATTACACATAAAGAGCACCACTTGAAGCCGGTGAATTCCTTAAGCCCAAGATCGATCCATCCATCCATCCATCCATCCATCCATCCATCCATCCATCCATCCATCCATCCAATGTATTCCCAGGTCACTAAGCTGACCTGGGACCCTGAACAGTCTCACCTCCTGGGAGGACAGCCCTGTGTTGTCCTCCCATTAGGACAAACCCAGAACACCTTGCTGCTAAGCCAACTGAAAGTTTTGTTCCATGGCCTCACTGAACTCCTCCCACACCAAAATGCTCTGCTTTGCCTATGGGAAGAGCCTCATTTATCTGGGCCCCCCAGAACCAGTCAGCTGCCCCTGGAGTCCCACAATCTAACCAAGCCTGAGAGGACCCTATTTTCAAATTGATAGCTCCCTTCTGTGTCCACCATTGGGTTCAGGGATTACTACTACAATTGCACCAACCACTTTGCAACTATACCTCCTCAACAATTAAGGTGCCAAACATGGGTCATTTGGACTCAATGATGTTTTGTCTCCATTCAATGCTGTCAAACCATTCTTGAGATGGGAGAATTAAATATCTAATGAACTGCACAGACTATGGCCTCTACTGGAAGGTTTCTGCACACCTTCACTATATGTTTGCGCATGTCAGGCCTGTCCAGCATCCTTCCCCATCCTATTCCAATACAACACTGGAATCACCAGGTGAGGCACCAGATGAGACTTTATCTAGCCAGTGTTTCTCAACCTTGCAGACTAGCTCAGGTTCCTTCACCACAAGGAACCTATAGAGTCAAGCACAGCAGATGGTCCTCAACCTTTCCAATCTCTCCCGTCGGTGTTGAGCCACAGGGTGGCTCCAGGGCACACCCCTGGGTCCCAGGCAAGGTAAAATGTTCCCTTGATTCCTTAGTCTTGCATACGGATCATGTGAAATCAAATCAAATCACTTTTCTTGTCACATCACATGTGCAGGTACACTGGTACAGCACATGTGAGTGAAATTCTTGTACGCAAGCTTCACAAGCAACAGAGGTGTGCAAAATACATTAACATAAGAATAAAGCAAAATATAATAGTTCATTGTCTGCCCTTCAGGACCAGTTTGCCCCGGCAGACCTTACCAGGGCAAATATCATAGTCCCTGGGATCTCTGGGACACACAGATAATAACACCACAATAAGGTGGCGATTCACAGAGTGTTGTTGTTCTAAAAACACAGACTGATTAGACTGACCCATGTTCATCCAGTTATCAGCTTGTCAACCTAATCCATGAACCTCATATAGGAGTTAGTCAGGGTTTTCTCTGGCAAGTCCCAGAGAGCAATACTGTTTCAGATCAAAGTTTCCCAATGTGCTTTTGTTTCCCTGAAACTTCCTCCAGCAAAAATCAGCCATGATGTTTGGAACCGATGCATTATCTGGAGGGGACTGATCGGCCAATTTTGGTTTTGACAGATCATAACTACCATAAATCTGTATCCTTTCCTAACAACCTGATTATCCTAGTTGGACCTTTCGGTTTATACTGCCACTTAAGCCACCGGTGTGTTCAGATTGGTTTCCCAGGAGGTTGAGAGTTAAGTGAGTTAAGTACTGGAAGATGTTAAAGTTCCAGGAAGCTGCTCCTTTGAGCAGTTCTTTATTCTTCTGCAACTTGATTCACAAGTTATACATTGACATCGACAGCCATTAACACTCACCTACTAGAGGCTAGAAATTAAAGGGAATGTGAGAGATTTTATTGCATTCTGTTTAGCCTGGTCAAAAAGTAAACCTTGTAATCATCATCCTGTAGGCTTGCTCTATGTCCTTCCCTCCTATTTCTTTGTGAATGTGGTTCCACATTTCTGGTGACTTTGCATCTGTTTTTCCAAACTCAGAAGGTAACACAACTATTTTGTCAACAATTTCTTCGTCTTACTCAACCTACTCTCTGCCAAAAACGTTTCTCACAGATCTCTCACATTTCCAGTGTTTTCACAGTTACAAGCCTTTGCTATTTCCAGAACCTAAAGAGGTATTAGTTCCTTAAGCTTAGCCATTCATTTGCAGGTGCTACCTTGCATGTTGGAAGGTTTGGACAACTTTGCTCCTGTCATTAGATGGGCTCAAAAGTGTGGATGTTCACCAAAGATCTGCCTGTCCAGGTTGAAATGATGCAAATTGGCTGCCCTTTATCAGTCCTTTCCCAACTTCTCCAAGGTACTCAGCTTTGTTGCTGTTTCCCAACATACTTCAGCCAGGCAACTGGGAGCCAATGTATGTAGTCGAGCACCTCCTGGTCCAGAAGGAAGAGGGAGCTGTTGATATCTGGTCAGTTGAAGGGGGTATGGTCAAGGTGCCACTTAATAAGAAAGGGTACTGTAATGACCCATAGAACCCCTGCATTTCCTGTTTTACTATATAAAAAATACTCACCTTGTTTTATTGTTGTTAGTTCTGCTTCCTTTCTTAATTTCTGTTTTCTCATCGGTTTTCTGCCACACATGTCCATCAGTTAATTACTAACCAGGTAGTTTATTTATTTTCTCAACTGCCAACAACATCCACAAACCACATACCAACCGGACAGGGAATTTAATCAGTATTGAGTGCTGTTTGCTCACTTGTACCTTACCTGTTTCAGTTTTTATTTTATCTGATAAATGATAGAGAAATTATGTATTTACTTGTGTCATTTTTTTTGTCAATTTCAGGTTTACTCTCTATGCAGTGGATAGCCGAGGTAGTTACTCTGAATCAAGCTTCGTCTCAGTACGGACATCTTGTCCAGTGGTGGATGACACGCGAGCAGAAGGTACTCTCACCCATCAACTTTTCCTCATTCTGCTTTGTTGTATTCATCTTTATTTAATATTGTCTTTTTCCTTACATCCCATTCATGTAATCACAGTTTACCTGAATGGCTGCTTATCCACCTCTTTGTATACTGTGCTCTTACCTATGCAGTGTGCACGTGCAAGATTGCGTACTATGGCTAGCAAAATGTAAAGGGACACTCTACTAATTTGTAATGTCAAGTTAATTTTTTAATTAGATCAGACAGAGTTTGTCAAACAAAGTATTCAAGAATCCAAAATAGGGGAAGGAGAGTGTTTTAGGAGATTTACTCGTTTGGACAAATTAGCGTGTGGCTGTAATCACAAAAGAATGCACCAACGGGGGTGGAAAGTTCTGTGGGTGGGCATCTGCTACTAAAAATGCACAGATTCGTGAACACTATGCCGCATGTTCATTTCAGTAATGACAGCACAATCTCCTAAGAGTAGCATTCGGTGCATTCAACAAGTACATTCAACTGTCCAAAATAACACTTTCAGTCTCTAATTCATTCATCTGTTCTTCCTGACAGAAACTGCAGACAAGGTGTACAACTTGTATAATGGCTACACCAGCGGCAAAGAGCAGCAGATGGCCTACAATTTGCTGATGGAGATCCCTCCTCCACTGCTATACAGAGTCCAGCATCACTACAATTCTCATTATGAAAAATTCGGAGACTTTGTCTGGCGTAGCGAGGATGAGCTAGGCCCCAGGTGAGAAGATTTGAATGTGAAACCAGAGCTTTTCACTGTGCAGACTTGAAAGATATTTCATATATTGTCATTTTTTATAACTATCTAAGGGTTTTCAGGTGTAACAGATGTTTTATTGTCTTGAAAAATAATCCCTTATTATTTTTCCAGTCTGTCAGTAACCTCACCCCTCACACGCACTCAATCAGCAGCACCATTGCACAACATGTAGACACACAGACTCCCAAACTGCTTCTACTGGAAAGCCGGTGGCCAAGGTCATCATAAAAACTTTGGGGTTACGGTTGCTCCTTACATCACCATAGAGATGCCAAAACAGCGTTTGACAGCCAAGCCAAACACTAAATGTGATATTCAGCTAAGACCCTGCTCAACTTCCAGCACCGTTTCCTCTTTTTCTCGTAAAAAGCTCATCTGTGTCTGCACTGTACCACACCAACATCCTGTCACCCATGACCCTGTTTAAAGCGGTCACCCCTACTGATCGTTAGAACAGACAGTCAGACAAACAGAAGCTTATAAACCAACAAAACAGAAAAAGAGGAAGTATAAACAAAACGTAAAAATATGTAAAATAAAACATTGATATATTAAGTCTGACAAGGCAGTTTGCCCGGCACTGTTTTTAGCAACATGTGATCTTAAGTTACAGCACAATGTTTTGGTTAATTCACCCCCCCACTGTCTGAAAGTACTCCTTTCAAGCCATAAATAATATAATAATTAAGGAATAACTTTGGTCTGCAAGAAGATTATGCTTCTTTGTGATTGGTGAAGGGGGGTGGGAGGCACAGGTTAGCCACTGGGACTTAGAATAGGGATTGGAGTAGTTGGATAGTGTGTTCGTCTATGCATGTTTGTGTGTGGGCAGCTGCAAGGGGGGTGGAGGGCTGGAGTGAGTGGAGATTATTTACTGCCTGAAGTTGGCAGGGTTGAGCCTCGTTGTGGTAATTTACAAGCAGACTCTATTGGTGGTTCCTTTTAAAAGGTAACAGCATGGCCAAGTGAAACGTAAGCACAGTCAGCACTGCTCCAGTAGCTGAGAATCCCAGGGGCCCCCCACATGTCCACCATTGTTACAGCAGCTCATGTAATGGTTGTATTTGTACATTGTGTGCATGGTTAATGCCCTTACTGTGAACACAAACATCTTATAACGTTATACAGTGTCCTCGACTGAAACGCCCTGAAACTGCATTCGTAATCAACTCTTAACAATCTTTTCATTTAAAATGTATAAATGTAGGGCCACATCTTAACAGGAGTTGCCATAGACGCTACTTAAAATGCATGTTTTTTCTTCTTTCTCTTTTTGTTCTCTTTTTTTGTTTCATAATTGAATAAATTTAGTTTCTCTTTTTCAACATTTTTCGTTTTTTTGTTGTTTTGTTTTTTGTTTTGTTTTTTTGCCCTGAGTCACATGCTTCCTAGTCAGCTTTGATAATGTGTTTGGTATTCTGTTGTTTCAGACGTAAGAATTTAGGGGAAATGAG
>VUQR01001867.1:5447-28769 GCA_015108515.1 Hemichromis elongatus | reverse complement strand
AAGTTACAACTTTTTTTTTTTTTTTTTTTTTTTTTTTTGCAAAATTACATCACTGATTGATGTACCTCTTCAGTACACTCTGCAGCAGGTGCCTCTCGCTCCACTGTTGCATTTTGCAAACTGGATGAGGCTAAAAGAAAGAAAAAAAAAAAACAACTCTCACAGGACTTAATTCACTGGACATTGTGTTAAAGCTACCGAAAACCATATTTTTGTGTGGCCTACTTTTATTATGAGAAAGAAGATTAAAAAAAATCCCAAGAACTGACATGTTTCTCCAGTGATGCCAGTGATTGCACATATCAATGAGAGACTGCAGAGTGAACATGTAAAATAATATTCAGACAAAAAAAAATGGTTGGCTTAAATACTTTGAATGTAAAATCATTGTTCCTTTTTGGTGCTTTGAAGCTTTCCTGGTACACTTTAAATAAAGAGGGGAAAAAAGAAATATCCATAGTATAACTTATTTGCCTTTACTACCTTCACTGGAAAGGAGAAACTGAACTGTGTTAAAGCCAAAATCACTTACTTGTTTTTAAGTTCACATTAATTATGAAGAATAACTACACTTTGCTTCAGGAATTTAAAATCGGTAAGTGTGAATGTTTGTAGTTGATTGATTGACTTGAAACAGCAAAGACCTGTGTGGTAACAGCATTGATGTTTGCCTAGTAAAATTATTATGCAAGACGGAGTAGGTGGCATTCAAACATTATATCCAGACTTTGAGTTAGCTTTAATTTTATTGCTGAAATGAATGATTTTCTTGTACGACTTTTTCGCACTGCAGTACCTATAGCCATGTTATATTACTTAAGTAATATAAGAGTATAAGTATTAGTATAAAGAATTCTGATACTGAGGCGGTGGGTGAAATCAAATCTTATATCTAGACTTTTGCAAGTTCATGTAATGTGTTTGTAATCTAATGATAAATTATTGCTTGTGACTGAAACACAACTTGCCATTGTAGCATAAGTCCTGCAAATTGGAAATATATGAGACACATATAAGAGAAGCAGTAACATGTTGAGTGAGACTCAGATCTTAAAGTAAAACTGAATATGTTGTTTTTTTTAAACGTTCTGCCCTTCTAGCAGAATCTATTTATATTTTCTAGTTTTGTTTTTGCAGATAAATATAGCAAGCGTGATAATAAAGCAGGAAATTTGACCGACATTTTCCCAACAGTCGAAAACAGGACAATTACGGCTGACCCCACATGTAAACATGAGGTACTGTACACTGAAATGTGAAGAATCAGTGATTGTAGGAATCACATGTGGTCTGTTTAATCTTCTTGTTTTTCAGTCCAATAACATATCTTCAAAGCCATGGATATTGTTTAACTGAAGATAAACAATGCCTTTTCAATACGTTCATCTCATGTTGTATGAATTGTAATAATAAATTATTATATTGTAAATTTTCAATTGTAAAAAAATATGTGTATTATTATGTGGCTTTGATTGTCTTTTTCTGAAGAATGTTAAATATATATAAAAAAAACATGTAGAAATTTAGAAGATCCTTCTTTTTCCACTACAACAGACTTAATCGTTCAGATTTCAGCCTGGGTCTCAGACAGATCTGAACCAATTATTCAGTCATCATGAGGGGCAAAAACCCACAACAAACATGTATTCCAATTTTTTTCGCCACATCTGCAAATAAAATGTTTTCCTTGTGTATTTGATTTTTTTTTTTTTTGTAACACTTTCCCACTTTTCATTTTATTGGTTATTTCACACCTGGTAGTTATTTTCCACCTGGTGGGCGATTGTACTGATGTAATTAAAAATACTTTTCTTTGGAAGCACATACTCTTCGGTTAACGTCAGTTTCTGGTAACTGATGCAATCCAAAAAAAAGAGAGAGAGAAAGAAACAGCGAAATAAGAGGACTTTGATGTGTCTTTCCAACACAACCCTCACAAAGTTATTACTGTGAATGATTGGATAATTGTCACAACATTCAACTTAAAAACCTGTTGAGTAATTTCAGATGTGATATGCTCACACTTCCTTGTTTAATATTGCTCAGTTTTTCAGAAGAAAAACATGCTGTTTCTTAAATGTAAAAGTGGTAACCAATATCTTAAACCTATAGTGTTCATGAAATCATTTTTTTAGTGTTAAGTATAAAATTTGTGGTTAAGTTTTTGTGTTTTTAAACATTCACAACTGATGACAGTTGTTGGAAAATATTGCATCTTTTGATGATCTGATATGGTAAACTAAAGAGCTGATTATGACTCCTGCAGACATCACAAGTATGGATGAGTATTAATGGCCGTAAGGATGTGTGTATATTGAGTGTGGTGAAGTTTGATTTCTGCCAAAAAAGTCCACAAAAAAAATTAGAGGACAACGCTGATATCCACACATTGCCTGGTTTTCACCTGTGGATGACGAAATTTACATCACTTGGATTGAAGCAGCTTTCCCTATAGTCAGTAATGTGAAAAGCACCACCTGTTAAATATAATATTAGATATAACATTATGTAAAGTAAGGTCGCCAATGCTGGCAGGAAACTGAATCAGAGAAATTCTGCAAAAAACAAAAGTCGGTTTATTCTACGCATCTGTCTTTGCATTGTGTTATTACACTGGAAGAATGGCTTCAATAGTTTGAATTTACATTTTACTTTATTTGATGTAATTAATTAAAATTAGGTTGAAGGAGTAAGCAGTATCATTATTGATTATCAATATCCAGCAAGTATCAACACGCAGCAAATGTGGTGTTTTATAGTTGTGGTTTTGCTAATTAATTGTGGCACACATGACTAATGTGCCCCGCTTGAACTGACACAGACCTCACAGGAGAGGAGCCCATGGTATGCAAACCACTACAATGAAGTTGCACAATATCGGAGCAATAACCGGATCACAATTAATTAGCATGAAAGGAAAATGAGGCGCTGATGAAAATGGCTGTAAGCAATTGTAGAATAGAGTACAATCCTGTTATTTCTCAAGTTTTACCCAATTTGCTGCATGTTCTAGCAGAAAAATATTTACATTGAGTTGGAAAAGGGGAAATCAGTCACTGAACTACCAGCTATCCCCCATGAATTACACCAAATTATGTCATTAACTGAAGGTCTTCATGTGAGCTGCTGGGAAGCATTTTCTTTTTCCACCTCCCTCGACAAACTATTCCTTTACGCTTAGATCCAGTTTCTTTCCAGTCATGCAACATTAACCGCACTTTAAAAATCAGTAGTTTGATGTTCATTCTTACAAACTGGGCCATTAGGGTCACTCAAGAGGCAAGAGCAGAACTTCAAGTCCCTGGGACCTTAGCCCTGTTGTTATCAATACCTTCATTAGTGTCTCCCATATGCTGGATTAGAAGTTGATGGGATAATCAAAGATTTTCTGGTACATTATCCCAATGACAACATTGTGCCTCTCAATGTATGCTGTCCCAGCCTTTATCTTACATCCTGCTACTATGTGGTGATAATGAGGCCTGTTGTTGTGCTGCCATGGTCAGAGTCTCTGTGTTGTCCTTTAGGTTAGCCAGTGCTAGGATTTCTTTCCATGCAGGAACTTGGTCATCCATCATAGTAGCTCAGATCTTATTCTTACTGCAAGCATTTGGCTGTAGCTGACCGTCTTGCATATTCGCTATAGCTCAGTCGGCCTGTGGGATTCCCAGAAAGTCCTCCTCTTCAGTCTGGATGATCTTCTCATTTTTTAGTGACTTTTTAGTGACTTTTAGTGATGAGCTAAGAGTGACTATGTTCTGCATCATGGCTAGAGGCCTATACAGAACAGCTATGGGGATAGTGCATCACCTTGGTATATTACACACTAGATAGTAACTTGATTGCCTTGGAGTTTGCATAAAGCCTTGTTTTCCACATTAACCACATATAGTGCCAAGGGATGTTGTGTAGAGCTATGCTGACATCGGTGAGCACCTACTCTAATGGAATTTTGTCAGTGATTCAAGAGAGTAGTGCCCTTGTTTGTGTGGCTAACTTGACCCTGGCCACAGTCTTTATTCTTAGCTTAGTATATTTGAGTAGACGTTTGTTATTGCAGGTGGCTAGGGCTTGACAAGTTCAATTACACTACTTTCGTTTACCAGAGCCATTTTGCTGTGTCCACTAGAGCCCAGTTTTGAGTAGCTTTATTGTATTATTTGATTTTATAGCACTGACCTACCAGGTGCTTTGTGGTCAATGTCAACATTGGTCTTCTACTGATCCATAGTTCCCACTATGGATGAGCATTTACCATATTAGTAAATGGACTGGTTTTTCTATTGCGCTTTTCTACTCTGACAACTCAAAGCGCTTTACAGAACTTGCCTCATTTACCCATTTGCACAAGAACTTTCTTCTATGGTCTTCATCTGTAATTTCTATCTGACATTCACATGCATTCATACAATGATGGAAGTATCAAAGATCAAAATGGGCATTAAGTGATCTGGTCTACCATCTGACCTACAGCCTCTCACTCTGGGTTAGCTGGCAAAGTAGCATAATATTAACCTGAGAGGCATCCAAGTCAGTATGGTTTTGTTTATATGTCTCTCTGGCATGTTCCAGAGTAGGCTCGAGTTGGACTGGAGTCTAGCCTGGGGACCCTTATGGGGTGCAGTGCTGAGTGGGATTTAAACCCCACGAGGGCCCACTGCTTCCAGCTGATGTTACCTATAGCAAGCTAGCAAGCTACTCTAGTAATGACTGGAAATTCATCTCAATTTGGGGACAGCAAACAGCATGGACAGCATTTGGAAAGGTTGTTTTTTTTTTACTGAATCATGGATCTGTTCAAGCTTTCACACACTGATAAAAGAAAGTTGCGGTTTACAAGGCTTGACCCACGTCTTTCACAGGATGCACAGATACTGCTAGAGACTGACTCTACTATATTTTTTGTCTATGCAGCATTGCTTGTCAATGATTTAAAAATATTGGAACTTAAAAAAAAAAACAGACCACAGACCCCCAGCATTATGCTCACTTTAACCAGTGTTTTATTTCTACACAATAAATGACAGCAAAATGAACATGATACTCATCTTTATGACTCTTTTATGAAAATATAGCACATATCAGACATGTTTTGCAATGTACCAGAGCACCAAAAAATATATAATTGCAACTGTGACAACAGAGAGAACAATCGGCTGAAACATAAAAGTCCAGTCTGTTGTATATGTGCCTGAAAAGTGCATACTGTGTAAGAAAAAAAGTGAGAGGAGGTCATCTGAGGGAGCAAGGGCCCACTGAGTTTGATGGCTACCTTTACAGTGTTGGTGAAATTCTCAGCAAACACAAAAGCATGTGGATAAGACTCAGTAACATACAGTATGAAGTGAAGATAAATGAAATTGTTGTTGGTTAGTGTCAACTAACTCAGACAAATGAGAAATAAGCTTCTCAAAACATAATAATGTTACATTTAATTACGAGGATGAATCTTAACAGACTGCTAAGAAATTATTATGATATTAGTCATCTAAAAAAAACAAATAATTTATGACACAATGGATAAATTCATGATTAAGACAGCTGACAACAGTACTAGCATTAAGCCATTAGGAACAAATAAATGCAGACAAGTGGTGTGGTAAAGCATCACTTTTTGTGTTGTTTTTTTTTTCTTTTTGTTTTGTTTTTGTTTGTTTTTTATGTTTGCTTTGTTTCTGTCTTGCAGGTGATACTTTGACACAATGCACAACATTTCACGGTTCATTTCATTGTATAATAGTTATGATAAAAATCAATCGCAGACCTACTCCCAAACAGTTAGTACATGGTTTGCAAATACAATCATCATATAATATTATTACTATTTACATCTTAAAATATATTTGTTGAGCAACTGAGTACGAAACATTGCAGTAATACCACTAGATATCCACATACTATGCAAATACACTTTTTTTTGTAGGTCCAACTCAAAAAAAAAGGGCAATCCAACTTTTTTTTTTATTGATTTACTGAAGGATTAGGAAACAGACATAAGGGACCATTCTATAACAAGAGGCCTGTGAGAGGTACTTCATGTCTTACAACACGCATAGACAATTTCTTACGAGATGGCACACCAGTATTTTTTTCCACAAAGATTTGTGCAAAAACATTAGGTATTTAAACACACTTTCTTGCACTCTCCACTGCACTTTAAATGAGTTAGACACAACGTTTCCGACATTTTTTTTTTTTACATTACATAACATAAAAAGCCAGGTGTTAAATGAAAAGCAAAAAACAAACAGTTGTTAATGGAGATGTGGAGAATTAGTAAAGCCTCAGAAAAAAAATGTTGTCGTAAGCATCATATTATGTGATAAGCATATGCTGTAGGTGAGGCGAAACTGTTGTTACTTGAGTCTAACTTCAAAAGACTCTGTAAGCTGGGCAAACATCCTCTCTAATTTTCACAGGGCAAGCTTGACCCCGGTTGCCCTGAACAGGCATACCTGACAGTGACAGATGAGGCAGTGTGTTGAGGTGTGGGGAGGTGGAGGTAGCAAGGGGGCGGGAGGGGTGGTAGCAGTCCCAGCGAGATATGGTTGCCAACCCCGGGAGAAACTCTGACTCACTGGCCTCGGCGTGTTGCCAGTCAGGCTGGCCACCCCTGGCTTAGGGGCAGCCTCTGTGAGTACACATTTTCACACCTGGACAAATAGCTAGACAGGCCAGGAAAAGCAGTGCACCCGTTCCTACCTCTACCCCTACACACCTTCTGCTTTTCTGCCATCCAACAACACTCACCATCACCTGCCTACTGACCTCCAGTCCATTTTTCCCCCCTTAATGTTCAAGCAATTTCTCTGCAAGTTGCCAACGTCCTCCTGCCCTCAGCAGCCTGTCCCTTGTGCATTACAATGGTTTCTCAAAAAATTACTTGTTACATTATTTATAGTTGTACTCGGCCATCATATGGTTAAAACTCACTGCATGTGTGTGTCTGTGTGTGTCTTTGTGAATGTGTTGCATGTCTGCTTCTCTGTGTGTTTTACAAGAAAATAAGAAACAAAGAAAAATGAAACGTTTACATTCTATTTTTGATGGAAAAAAAATACACTGCACTCAGTAACATTTAAATATGGTGAATCATCACTGTTTGCAAGCAATATCCATCTACAAATATTGAGCAACGAGAGAAGTTCTTTCTGTGGTTGTTGGTCTAAATTGTACTGTTTATCTTATCAGTGCTTGACAGCATTGATCACAATATACTGTGACAACAGAGACAGAATGACAGTTTTGACTCGCAACCTATAATATGTTGGTTTATAGGAACAATGTAAAAAATAACTTACATGGACATTAAATATAACTTAAAAAAGTATAACACTCTCAATAAATAGTTCTACTATTTACACCATTGTTATGAGACTCAAAATGTCGCTAAAATACCAAAAATATAGAAGCAGCAAACATTACAAGCATGAGGTACAGCAAGGGATCGTGTGATGACTACAGTAGAAGACGTGACGTCCTCATCCAATGCACGACTGTATAATTTTTCTCATGACTATCGCGGTTAGATATGGCTTATGGGTACCTTCTCCGATAAAAACAAAAAAATTTTTCAAGTTGACATTCAGTCACATTCTGCAGACTTTCTTGGTGATAACAATCACTTGTTTTGGTTTCCGGACATCAGCTGATGATGTACATAATGGTTGAGGCGGATATTTCTAAATTATTCCAAGTATGTGGACGCAACAACAGATTACTCTTTTTTTTTTTATACAGTGAAGAAAAGGATCCAATGACAGGTTTGAGATTCATCCCAGCTGGAATGGCTTTCCAGTAACCTCAGTGGCAGATGATGAGCCATAGTACTGCATATTACTGGTACGGTGTAGTGAATGTAGGTCAGTCTCCCCCCACTGGTGACAGTTTTATGTAAAGCAGCAGAATCTTGAGTACTAATATTACATATAACTAGATAGTATCAATAGAATATAAGACATTTTCACCAGGACTATATGGCATTCAATAAAGTGTTAAATGCAATCTTAAAAGATCATATAGCCTTTAGAATGACCTTACAACGCCTTATATTTCATAAAAGTCTTTCGAGAGTCCCAGCTAACAGGGACGTTCTTCATTTACACGTTTCTTCAACATCTTTTGGTTTCTCTCACCTTCAACCTTAGATAACATATTACACAAACACCAAGGAAACTAAGGATAAATAAAATTTTAATCTACCTAGATCTTAATTATGTGATAGCTATTTCTAAATGCATACCGATGCATATCCAATTGTCTTGGATTTGGGGCTTCATTGGATTATGTATAAAGGAATATATGTTTCATAACGACAACACCTTCATACTTCAATAATAATATCAAATGCAAAGTGTGTGACCATATAGGTCAGATACAAGAAAGAAAAAAAAAAACCACAACAGAATAGCAACACAGGGAGTCAAATGGCCAAATATCATACAGTTTGATTCAGGTCACCATTTTGACAATAGCAGCGTCTAAGAATTTTTTGAAATATTTACCTTTTCCCCCTTACATGACAGCTAGAAAGTGCAGTAACTGAGGTCAATAGTACAAACACTGATTTAATATTACATTTTCTTAAATTGAAATGCATGATAAAGGACAAAAAACCCTCCTGTCCAGGAACATATAGTGATATTTACACAATATCTTTGTGTTTTTCCTTTATATTTGGTGGAAGATAATACCTTCACTTTTATATATGTTCTGGTGTTGACTTGTTTTAACTAATATCGGTTCCTAAATAATATAAAACTGGTCTTACGCCGACACAACAATTTAGGACCATGTATTTATGAGAATGATCTGGATTCTACAGCAGCCTAATGTTTGTCACAGGGACTGTGCCACTGGCCCAAGTTTAATCAAATTAAATGTATATTCAAGCCATGAATATGATTTCAGCCAAATAGGAGCAGCAAACTTTGGACCAATATGCTAAGCAGCCTTCATTATCAAATGTGCATGAGAATAAAACTTGTGTGTATGTGTCTGGATAGAAGAGTGATAGGATACCGTGCTATTGTAGCAGCCGTGTAGTCTGACAAAATCTATCACAATGGGACCAGAAAACCCAAGAAGAGAAGAGCTGATCAGAACAACCAAGTGCACTTTGTACTGAAGACAATAGTTTCAAAAATTACTTAAAGCAGACACAGCCAGAAAACTTAGATCAGGTCGTGACTGCAAATGGTGTGTTGACATATACATCCAAATGTCATTTTCATGTACAACCTTGTTGCCTGCAGAGCTAGAATACTACAGCATCCAATAGTCCTGAGGGGGAGAGAAAGAGAACATGTGTCTATGATTGCGTACATAAGCAATGTGTTGGTGGGCAGATATGGTCTTTGACCTACGCTCTCAGTCACAGACTATATCCACCCCTTCAACTCAGTACTCCTGTGTGACTGTGCTATGTAGTGCTGTGTGCTCAAGGAAGCCACAGACTACAGAAAAGCACTTACTACATTCGGAGAAGGACTGGGATGTTTTTAATTTCAGTTTAAACGGTTTGAATTGGGGCTTGAGGTAACAAAGCTCTTATCAAGCGTCGCAAGGGATGAGTTGAAACTGAAACTAAAAACAATCCGAGCCTAAAGTGAGGTGTTGCTGATGACAATCCTTAAGTCGTGATCAATGTATGTTGGAAGGGTGCACTGGGGGAAAGAGGCAAGGACAACTGAGGTTCTGGATTTCTCTTAAAGTTCTTAGTGCATTTTATATGTGGTGTTGTCAACATGTATTCTAATGCAATCTGTGTTAATGTGAGAAAATGTGTTATGAGCAAACACACAAGTGTGAATGAATGCTATAAAGAGGTACTTTAAGCAGCAAGGAAGACAAGGCTGTCTAACCCAGTTAAATGTTATTATGTGAAGATGGACAGTAGTGAAAACCCTAAAATGTTTTCACTATGCTTTTGGGATTTTGCTCTATACTTATGAAATTGTCCTAGGAAACTGTTTCTGTGGCTAGCTGTGGTTTGTGTGCGCCTTTATTTTGGGGGGTTTTGTGAGTGTGTTGAATCTGTGACTTCCAAACTAACATGGTTCTCTTATTCCCCACCATGATAGAAATAACCTAAAGCCTCTGATGTGCTAGTGAAGAAACACACATTACTTATAGTGACACACAGATGTAGAATACCTGACCAGCACCAACTTCTAGCCCCTCCAAAAAATGTTGAACAAGCCTTCAGGGTGTGTGAGGATTATTATTAACATTTGTCTTATCTTCCTTCATATTTCCGAAACACAGAGGCAAAATCAATGCTGTCCTTTACGTATGCATTTTGATATACCTTTGGCTCAATCAACTGATTGTAGAGTAAGATCACTAAAATAGACACTAAAGCCAGCACAAAACTCAACAAAAGGCATGCTACCTAGGCTTGGTTATGTTGTTTGTTTGTTTGTTTTTTGTTCTTTTCTGTTTTCTCATTTTTTAAAAAAATGTCTGCTTCATGTAATTCATTTTAATTTGTGGGTTTTTTTCCTTGCTTTGCTTAATTTGTACTTTATTGATTTATTGTATTGCAGGAGTTACTTTCCTTTAAGCTGAAAAATGAAGGTTTTATGGAGTCCCGTCTTCTTTTCTATATCTTTCGGTTCTGGAGAGATGGAGGCATTTCAGACGGTTGGGGTTGCAGTATGGATGGATGGAGAGGTATGCCTTTTAAGCAGCATGTGCAGGAAATCGAAGGCCAAGAAGAGGATGAAGGAGAGTCTGCCTCAGCCACTTTGGCTATGTGGTGTTGGGGGAAGGGTCCTAGGTTGTTGAACAAAGGGTCCTTGCTAAGGTTGGTCACCCAAGGGAATAGACATGCTCATCCTTTCTGTTCTCTACAGCATTGGGATCCCGACAGGAACACTCATCCCGTAAGTCACAGGACATTGGAAATGGAATCACCTGGGTAGGAGAAAATGAGAAACTTAAATTCATATGTAATTACCAACTTTAGAGCCCATCTATCCATTTTATTAAATGCATATAAATGTAAGCTCACACACACAAACACATCATGCTCTTTATCCTCAAAACTGAAGATGACCAGATATTCTTAAGACAGAACCTGAGCCGTACGTAATCCTGAAGCTAAACTGTTACATCCAGTGTCACTATAGTAACAATTCTTTATAACTTCAATGTGGAACACCAGTTTCAAAAGAGTTTGGACGCTGTGTACAAAAATTAAAAAACAAAAACGAAATGGAATCACTTGCAAATCTCATAAACCCATGTTTTATTTTCAATAGAAGATAGAAAACCATTGTACCATTTTCTGCAGGAACATTTTACAACCAATTAATTTAAATAGAAGCATGCCAGTAACATGACTGCGTATAAAAACAGCATCTTAGACAGGCAGACTTTCTCATAAGTATAAAAGGGCAGTGGTTCCCACACAAAACAAAAGAAAATCTCATCAACTACAATTCATAACTCCTACAAATATTGATTTTGTTCATCTGGACGCAGCGTTTTCAGCGGGAAAAGTGTTTCGTTACTCATCCAAGGAACTTCTTCAGTCTGAAAATAGCACCACCCAAAAAATGGGCTGTAAATTGTCATGACTGTTGATCAACAACAACTTTTCAAAGACCATTGGTACCATTTACAAATAGTTGGACATCCCCAGCATCCAAAATCATCAAAGAGGAAAGGACATCACTTACTAATGACAATGTGATGAGAATCACCTATGTGGGATTTCCTTATCTGGATCATTCAGCATGCATCAAGATACAATATGTAATATTATCAAAAGGATATGGAGAAATCTATATGTGCAAAAGGCAAAGCTGAAGATTTGGTGATATTTGGGCTCTCAGGTTACACTGCATTAAAAACTGGCACCACACTATTCACAAATGCAGGCTAATGCTCTGTCATTCAAAGAAGAAGCCATATTATCATTTTAAATGAACCAAAGTTCAACATTGCTCTTTGGTCACAGCAATCAAACTTTTATTTATTTACTGAAAACATGGATGCTGAATCCTCTGGACTGTGAAGAAGAAAGGGACCATCCCACTTGATGTAATTGCTCAGTTCAAAAGCCTGCATCCCTTATGTCAGCGTTCCCCAACCTTTTTTGTGCCACGGACCATTTTTTGTCCGACAATATTGTCACGGACCGGCCTTTAAGGTGTCGCGGATAAATGCAACAAAATAAAATCAGTGCCGGTACTGAAAAAAAAAGACATTTTTTTCAAAACAGACAGGAAAAGACACAGGGAAACTGAGTTAACGATTAAAACAATAAATATTAACGATAAAAACCAATAAACAAAACCCAGAAACCATAAATTTCACACCCGAACCTCAACTCTCGCGGCCCGGTACCAAACGACTCACGGACCAGTACCGGTCCATGGCCCGGGGGTTGGGGACCACTGCCTTATGTTATGGGATACATAACATAAGAGATGTGTAAACTGGGAGGTTGCACATTTGCAAAGATGCATCAATAATGAATGGCATATAGAAGTTTTAGAGCAATATATACTCCCATATGGATCACATGTTTTTCAGTCAAGGCCTGTCAAACAACATGGCTTCATAGTAGAAATGTCCAGGTGCTGAACTAGCCTGCCTGCAGTCCAGATATTTCACCAACTAAAACATTTGGCAAACCATGAAAAGAAAAATACAACAAAGAAGACCCAGGACTGTTGAGCAGCCATAATCCTCTATCAGACAAGAATTGGACTGCATTCCTCTCTCAATGTCCAGCAACTGGTTTCTATTTACATTTTATACAACATTCCAGCTTTTTTGAAATTGTGGTTGTAAAATATCAAAATAAGAAAAGAAATATCTGAGAGGTGTAACGCCATGAAACTAATGGCCAATTACATGTAACGAGTCTTCTCATGCTGGACATTTGCAGTACTTTATGTGATACCATCAAACAGTAGTTTAATTCTACCATGAGGTCACTTTAGGTAAGTGTTTGGGTTTTTATTTTTTTTTTTTACATTTTTTGCTCATAGAAATCTCATGATATTAAAACATACTATTACAGCAATTTATCCCCTTGTTTTCTCTGATAGTCTTATGCCAAAGTGAAATCCTACAGGTGAACACAGAACCAGAAGATCAGTGGACATTGCCTCTGGCTTTGACATCACAAGATAACGATGGTAATGCGTCACCAGCACCAGCTGCTGCTGACTTGTCTGCCCACCTCTTGGGGGGCCTGCTTCAGCTGATTCGGTACACAAAATGTGTCCTTCGTCTGCAGGCCAAACAAGAAACATGTGTGGTCCAAGCAGTGGAAGGCAGGCGGTGAACCAAGGATGTCTGCATTTTGTCCTGTTGTAGGCTTGCTGTCAGTGTCACTTTTGCACGTTAGCGCCGAGAGGTATTTCATTTTTTGCACACTCCAAATGTATTGAAAGTGGTCAGTGCAACCAGCAGATTCTAACAGCATGCCTCAAGACAAACACAGCTATTAGTAAATGCTATCTGGCTACTAGAGGATGAGTTGTTTCCAGGGGAGGATCATTGTGCTATTAACTAAATACGGAGTAGCTGCTGTATATTTGCTGAGACTACTTCTGCTATGCCATCTTACACATTACACCATGAGCTGATGCTATCTAAGAAATTTGAATTTCTCATCTACTAAAAGACGCAGTTAAAAACTTAATTTGATCTACAATCACATACCGATGTCTCGCAGTCTTGTTGATTTTAATGTTTTAGGAAATTTTGTCTACACCTAAACAATTTTCTCAGATCTTCAGCTTCTGATAGTTTTCATTAGATTCAGTTAAACTTTAACTACATTGTGTAGTGCCAAGATCCAAAGCTTGTGAGAGTGGAGTAAAACTGGAAGAAAGATGGCCTGCTGATAAGCAAACAGTCTCTGAGCTCTTAGAGCTTCAGCCACAAAGGCTTAAAAATCAGTAAACAAACCTCCAGTGACTAAGAAAAATATGTATCCTCTGATTCCTTGGAAAGTGGTTTTTGGAGGTTGATGGCAATCTCCAGTGAGTCAAAAAGAGGGTGCTGCACCAAAAAACTCTGTAGGTTTGATTTGGTTACAGTGTCTTTTGAAATGTGTTGGTTGCAGTAGTAAGGAACAGCATTTACTTTGAAGTCAAGCATTTAATTTTGCATGCAAACTATTTGCAATTGCAGGAATCAGAAACAGTTTACATTGTACGGAATTTCATTGCTGCTTGACGAGTGTTTGCAGATATGGCAGTAGTTCCTGACTACTGAGAGCTACTGTCTATCTATAATTAGGAAGCTAATGCCAGCTACTAGTACTCACTAGTAGTTAGTGATTATACAAACCATTTACCGCTATATTCCAGTTTGTGATAAGTTTCACACTAGCAGCAATGATTTACATGTATTATACACTTTCCCATAATGGCCAGTGGTTTCCAGGGGTCAGTGACCTGCCTCAAGGCTTGCATGACTGAAAAAAGGCGGGTTAGCCTTTTTCATGGTACTTTTTTTTTTTTAAACTTACCATAGCCAAGCAAAATTTGAAATAGCTTTGGATCGCAGTTAAAGGTAAATGCTTAAAACCAAAATGTTATAACTTCACTGGTGTCTAATGACATGAAACAGCGCCAATAATTTCAAGAATTGGGACTTTATTGACAGCGGTTCTGTGAAATGGCATGGGGGAGCATGCTAGTCACTGAGCAGCAGTGAGAAAATGAGGCCTACGTGTGATGACTTTACAAGCCCAGGCCAGACACACTTCAGAAACAGCTGTCAAATGCATGACCAGAGTCTCTTTTGTAGCATTTTGAAGCCGAGAACATGGGGTTCCTCATTCCTGTATAACTCTTTCTTAGTTTAGTTAAAATATTTCTCAGTTTCAATGTTGTTTCTTTTAGAGTGCCTTGCTTGTAGTTTCTTGCTTTGTTATTCCCCTCTCTTGCAGCACACTTTCTCAATACACTTCCCATTCCTTTATTTCTTCTCCAAGGGCACTTCTGTTTATCTCTCAATCTAGAGCGTGATTGTGGGTGGCAAATTTGACATGGTTTCCTTTGACCTTGACCTCTAGGGTGGTTGCGCCAGCTGCCACATCTGGCCCTGAGGTTCTCTCAGGGTGGCTGGAAAATTAGACTGACTGACTGGCCTTGTGGGCCTGGGGGCTGTCGTGCTCCCCTATGTCCCTGGGCTAGAAAAGGGCTGTGCGAGGACACCCACTGACAGCAACATGAAAGCCCTTCAGAAGAACGCAGACCTTGTCAGAGCCACATCCTTCCATTTCAGGAACAGGTTGAAATAACAGATTTCCTATCGACATGTCTGTGTTTGCAGTTAGTGTGTGTAAGCCAGTGCTTAAAGGAAAGAAGTGGCTGATCTAAAGGCCTAGAGATACCAAATTGTTTATTACATAAATTATGTAAATAAGATTATTAGAGGGAATTATAAGTAGTCATATAGGTTTTTATATGCCATAATAGATTAAAACATGTTAACCATTTTATTCAGAATTTAATTTATAGACAACACTTCACTGCAAAAGTAAACCTGTGGCATCTTCACTCCCCATATGTTCATATATTACATTCACAAGTCTCAAGATTTCAAACAATTGTTTGTCACAAAACCAAGAGCCTTAGCGTATTGAAAAACCTAAAATTGAATTATTAGTGAAATCTTACAAGTATATGAGTGTGAGATCACTGAGCCCATTAAGAAATTTAAATTAAAAGCCACAGACTGTAAAAAGATATGCTATGAATACAAAATTGGAATGAGAGCGAAAGGCAGAAAGAACCATGGGCAAAAATAAAGTTTTTACAGAGTAAATATGGAAGGAGAAAGAGCCACTTAAGAACCAAAGAACACATAACTAACTTTTGGCAATTCAAATGCAAGCACTTGGCTTCAGTTACCAGCCTAAACCCCTAAAACCTGTGGGGAGTGTGTCCTCCTGCTGTGTAACTACCTTTGCTCAGCTGTGTAGAAAAGCCCTGCTCTTTTTACTCACATTATTATGCCCCTCTCTCTCATATGCTTTTCTGTCCATTCCACCTTCAGTCCTTGCTCCCCACACTCAGACAAATAAATAGTAGGAATTAAAGCAAACTATGCCATTAAAATCTGAATTTTATCACATCACACTGGCCTCCGTGTGGAAAAGCAACAGCCACTTTTCATAAAAGATCACGTGTTGAAGATTGTGTGTTTCCAGGCGACTTACATAGAGACCGAATTTGTTTTTGTTTCAAAAGATGGATTGCAGCCAAAAAGGATAGCAGTTAGAAGATATCAGACTGTCACTTGAACAAAAAACATCAGTCATGACACATAGCAAATCATATGTTGAACATACTTGTGCCAGACTGAGAGTGGTAAACAGCGGTGAGGGGCTGGGAAGGATCTCAGCACTCGCTCAAGACCCAAATCAGACAGAAAAACATACAGGCACATTCATAAAATGTTCTCAAAGAGAGGCCAACTATATCCAAGAAAGGAATTCCTTCCAAAATAGGTGGTGGGGGGGCTAAAAAAGGGTCTTGTGCAGGGAACCCTCAGAAAGGCACACTCCATAACCCTTACTTCCTCTCCTCTCTGCCTGTCCAAATCCAGCCAACAGCTTGCAACTATTAAGGGGAGATCCTGTGGTGACCTTACGTGCAGCCAGTCCTTGCACCTTCAAAGCTCCTGGGGTTGAACAACACACTGCAAGTCATCCAGAACTCCTAATACACAAATCATTACCAAAACAAAGGAATATAAGTATTTGCTGGGAAGTGGAAGAAAAGTAAACGAGGTCCATTGCTTTTCAGTACACTGCTACTTTTCCCTCTTTTTCCTCTTCCAGCTGTTATTAAGCTCTTATCAGGAATAAATTCTGAGTGAACAAGCAAAAAGAGAAAGCTCCGGAAGACTTAAGTGAAAATTACATAATTCCTTTAATATAACTTAGTTTGGTAAGAAAACAAAGTGCTCAGGAATTGTGTCTGGAGGAAACTGTATTACATTCCAAACATTATGATTTTTTATATTGATCTGTTGAATCAGTTCACATTTTAAGAAGCACGGTGGATGCTGGAGTACACAATAATAAACAATCGTGCAACGGCGGTAAAGAAGTCACTTTAAGAGGCTTTCATTAACTGGGGTGTACAGATGTTTTCATGAACTGCGTTGTATCTCTTCCATCATTGAACTGACATAAAAATGATAAACTACTGTCCATTACGTGACCTTTTGGATTTTGGTTGCAGAATAAAGAAGTGAGGGTTAATACTTATTGATTTATCTATTTATTATCCACAGACTCACTGGACGGACTCAAATCCTAGAAAAGTTATAAGATGATGACTGCATGCTGGAAAACTGTTTTGTCCTGTTACCAAAATAGAGAAATAAATAGAAGTAATCAGCTTAGGCAAATAAGATTTGTCTGTTGTTTTATGAAAATAGAGCACTAGTAAGTTTAATGGCATACACTGGAGACAATAACAATGAGGAGTAAAATTCCTACTAAATGAACAAAGTATCACCAGCAATAACTGACGTTTTGTGTCTGTTCACGTGCGTTTTGTTTGTGTGTGAATTAGATTAGGCGAGAGTGAGAAAAAAAGACAACCTGCGTGACTGAAAGTGGGCATGGGTGCAGGGAAGACTGCATGATAATGAGATAATGAATGAGGAAATGCAGAGATGGGGGTTGGGTGTTGGGCTCCTTTGTGATTTTCTGTTAGTCCTTGAGAAGGCCATTGCTAGTTCTCATTCTTCTATAGGCTACCACCTTTACTCAGGCTATGGCTACACTAGTCCGGATAAATTTGAAAACAGCATTTTGTCTGAAAATGCTCCACGTACACACAATTGTTTTCAGTTGTTTTCACGGAGTTGTTCGTCCACATTGAAATGGCCGAAAACGCTTACGTTCTTGTACCGCGCATGTGTGAAACATAAGAAGATTCGCCCTGCGTCATTTTTCTCTGCCATTTATTTAATTTCTGGCTCTTTGAAATGTCGTGGCAAAATGTTGAGGAAAAGCACCGACTTTTTTAAAAGGACTAACAATGAGGTGGAGTTGTTGCTGCCAGTAACACAAAAGTACAAAATTGCAGAAGAGAGTTAGAATTAAAGAATTTGAAGAAAAGCTATATGAAGCATGTACAAAGTGATATTAATCTTTAATAGGGCTGCCAAAACTGAGAGCAAACAAAACAACTGCTGTTTAATGCCCTCCGCCAACTTAGGTTAATAGGTCACATGACTGCATCATATGACTAACATGCATAATCGTTTCCGAAGATCGTTTTCGTTTTCGCATTGCACACTGCGGTGCGAAAGCGCTGTTTTCAAATGTATCCGTTTTCGAGAGCGTTTTCAAAAAGCTCAGTTTTGCTTGACCAAAATGCCATCTCAGGCCAAAATGGAGGGGAAACGATGCGTTTTCAAACGAAAACATATCAGTGTGGCCTGTGGACTGTGAGGTATTTTTGTACCGCAGTTTATTCATGCTAGACAAAAAAAAACGTATTCAAAAACTACTATTACCAAGTTAGCTACGTTAAGAAGCTAGCTGAAGAAGGAATTGATTTCAGTGTTGAAGGTGATGGTAAAAGCTAGCTAGCTTACACAAACAACATTAATGAACAATTGTTTTGTGTATGGTGTTAATTGGTGTTTGTGTTTCATTGTCTATGTAGAAGAAGTTTGTACCAGCTACATCATTAGAGCCTCAACTGGTAAATGTTTCCAAAATGCTAACGCTAATGTTAAAAACATTCCCTTACTGCATGACAGCATTTCTATTTTTGTACTTCTTCTTTTCTCACAATCACTTATCTGTTGGTTTTGCTTTATTTATAAAATTTAATGACAGTGGAATTGCATGTAAATTTCTAGAATTCATTATCAATGTAAATTAATCAGGTAGATGTCAGGATAGAGGAAATGGCAGTAAAGTCACATTAAACAGAAATTCACATTAACACTTACATTCCCAAACAGTGACATCGTTGTTGAAGCTATTATACTACGTATATGTGCATGATATAACCTGAATAAAACCAGCTGAGTCAAGGACCCTACTGGAAAGAAACATCAGAGATATCGCAAAAAAAAAATCTAAAAGTTATTTTTGACTCTAGTCATTAAATCTAATGCAATGCTACTTCAATGAAAATGCAATTTGCACCTCACAAATAACCATATTTACTAATACATAATGTTTGAAACTGTATTTTAAATAACAGTAAATCTACTGTATCAAAGCAGACAACAAAGGATTATGCTATTGTCTCTGATTAAGACAACTTTTGATTAATATATAAAATGTTTTAGCTTAAAAAAAGAAATAAATCTCTGTGTCACAGACAACAAAACCTTTGTTGATTAAATATGCGTTTAGGTACATGTAAGCAAGTTGGAACAATGTCTTAATTTGAGGTCTGGACGGGAACATTGATTTCACTCTGAAGAGATAAACATTGTTTGTCTTTGTCAGCCAGGAAATGCATTAATCAGCAGGTCAGAGAAGCAGAATCTGTAATGAGTTACACATTCCTTTTTTTAATATATATCATATTTTTTTTATGAATCTCTATCTGGGTTACCTACCATGCATCTGTTCAATTTGGAGAAAATAAGCATCAGGTGCAAAGCGCCCTGTAACTGACTCGTCTGAGTTGATCAAAAAGGAATGATTGTGAGAATACGAGACAAGCAACTAAATCCAAATGTCTTATTAACGCAAGTACTAAAACAATAAATAAATTTGGGCAGCGATATCAAAGTAACACATAAATATTGTCAGGAAGGCTGTTAAAATGTAATAATTTAAAACTCGCATTCAGGTTAAATTGGGTTTCATGAAAATAAGGTATGTTTATATTGGCCAAGACATTAAGCAACATGTGTTTGCAAGCAAAAAGCATCAATTAAGCAATGTGCTTGCAAGAAAAGGGATTAATATCAAACATCTGGTTTTCCTTTGTTCCCATATCAATTTCACATATCAGCCTAATTCCTTAGTGTTTCCTTTTTCTTTCTCACCCACAGTAACCTTTCCTTGCCCCTTGCTCCTGGCAGCTGATAAATCAAATTACAACTGGTTACTTCAGAGTAATTTTCTTTTAAATGCCTTGAATAATTTGAAGGGGACCCACCAGTGGAAAGCACCAGCCAGTTGTAGTTGTAGTCTGTGCATAATGTCTTTAAGTAGAATTTGGACAAGCATTCTTCAGGTGTAAACCTAGAGTCATTTACAAAACTTATAAAACTTTACAATTTCTTTGAAAATTAAGAATCATAACAGATTGTGGTGAAGATCAGGGAGCTTATCTTTACCTCAATGTTATTTCTAGTATGACTATTAGTAATATTGGGATTTACTGGATGGTTTCATGCTTAATTTGTGCAGTTATTTCAGTAACAGTTTTGTAACGGTTTTGTGGATCACACTATTGACTTTCAGTATGCCGTTTCTTTGGCTTAGAAATACGCCTGGCCAGATTCCTCCACAACAATTCTGCAAAGTGAAACCATACTTTGCTGGACATTTATGCTGATAAATATCATATTACTACTATTCTATCAATTAACAATATTTTTAAGTATTAAAAAGGCAACAATGTTATTTGGGGAAATGTTAGAAGTGCTCTTTTCCCCTCAGTTTGTGCAGAGGTGTGTCCATATATGATTACCAGCAGCTGGTAGTGTGAGCCCCAGCAGGGAAGGAAGAGTCAAAATAAACAACTTTGACTGTAGCTGTGCGTAAACCTGCATATAGTGCTATTGAATGCTAAGAATAACACAAATTAAATGGAAACAATTTAAATTTTTTATTGCAAGATGTTATAATAATATTTGTATTCAAACTGAGCCAAATAAATATAAATGTATGATATTTCATCATTCAGGTCTGTAACATGCAACCAAAAACAATCAAGAATTTCTTTGACTGACCAACTGGTATTCATTAAAAATTCATTCATAGTGATTTAAAACAAGACTACAGGCAGAGTGACCCATCAACAAAGAGCAGCTGAAGGTTGCTGTGGTGAATGCCCTGGAGAGCGTCACCAAGGAAGAAATAAAGTATCTGCAGATCTTTATCAGCTGTTACTGACTATGAGGGTGGTTTCACAAAACATTAAATGTGTTTCTGTTTGCCAAATGTTTATCTGTTAAATTTCCTTTTAAAACCTGTAATCTTCAGGCACTGTGTGTTAAAACTGAAATCTCTCTCGCACATGTCTTCTTATATCAATATATACTGAGACTAGTCACATCCCAGTTTTTCTTTAAAACTGAATGTACTAGAGCACACCAGAACAGCAGTGGACCAATGTAATGCAAAAATTTATTTCTGATGTCACTGATTTTTTGCACGTTTGTCTGGCTTTTTATTGACAAGACATTGCATAAACTTCCAGAGTGATTTCTTGGTGAAGAGGCAGAAACAAATGCTAAAACTAGTTCAGATGGGGATCGCTTTCTTTGAAGTTTTGAGATATTTGTTTTGGCAGGGCATTGGCACGTGTAATTTATGTGTATGTGTAACTGATAGCAAGCTTCCCCTAAAATTAACTAGTGAAATTTAAACTCATTTGGTGGACAAATGGTGTAAGCGCAACAGAAGGACCCATTCAATTATGATAAAAACTTAATTTCCTAAATTTAGAGTATAAGCCTTTGTGGAGGACACTGCTCTATGATTGCGCTTCAAGATTTCTTTAGCTATCAGCTAGCCTAAACCTTTTCTGGATCACAGACACAGATGTCAAAACCGTAAAAAAGCATTTAAGCTTTAAACTGCAGATGTGTTGCTTCCATCCAAACATAACATTAGACCAGGGGTGGGCAACTCCCGGTCTCGAGGGCCAGTGTCCTGCAGGTTTTTTGTCCTTGATCCAACACAGCTGATTTAGATGGCTAAATTACCTCCTCAACATGTCTTGAGGTTCTCCAGAGGCCTGGCAATAAACTAATCATGTGATTAAGGTGTGTTGACCCAGGGTGAGATCTAAAACCTGCAGGACACCGGCCCTTGAGGCCTGGAGTTGCCAACCCAGCATTAGACCGTGCTACCTTTTGATGTATAACTTCTAACTCTCAAAAAATAAGGCCTCTTCCCCTGATAGGATCCATCAACAAAAGTGCGTTATGCAAGTTCTGATCAAAAAGATCAGAGGATTTTGCAATTTGATAACACTTCAGCAACTAGGTCATTTCATCAACTCTCTGCTGCTTTTTGAATACAATAACTTGGATTTGATAGTATACCTATTAAAGAAAAAACTCAAATTTTGAATCACATTTTGGTAGAAGCTGATAGCACATACATAGAATCATATTTTAAGACATTTCTTAAGTAAGAGTGTTTCTTTCTGGCCCCTTATGAACCTGTTTCATATGTGGCTTTGATGATACGATTAATAATATTAACAATGTGTTAGCCAGCTATACTATTGTTACTATCAAATTATTACTTAATATCCTACATATCTAAGACACAGTGACATGTCCAGTGATACACATCAATTTCAATATAAATCCAGCCACAAATAAAGATAGTTATGCCAAGAGTAAAACCAAAGCCTTTCACCAGATTCAGAGAAACAGGCCAGGCCAGGAAAGCAGATGCTGCAGCCCAGAAGTTAAACTACACATCCATCTGCAAGTCTTGCCAACAGCTGGCTGAGATGAGACAGTCAAAGTACCTCTCAGAATTTATAGAGTTAATACCACAGAAATCATCAAAAGCAATACTGAATTTTAAAAATAGGAAACAAAATTCTTGAAAGATTAAACAAATGCATAAATAAAATTACAGTTCTCCTTTATTAGAATGGATTAGTAAAGAAAGTAAGCTATACTTATCAAATAACTCCAGCCTTTACTTTATATAGTCTAAAAACAAAGTAAAATCACTACCATAATTTCACATAATCATGTGAACACACACTATACAAAAAACAGATTGGGTAACAAAATATCACAGCAAGTGGTATTTTGACTAAAAAAGACTATTGATGAAGTCTAAAACCTCCCACTCTCTTGAACTCAGTGTCTGTAATCTGTCTACCAGTACACACAAGACAATGGAAGGAAGAAACTGTTTAGAGATTGGCCAAAAGGTGAAATATTATAGCTTTCAGCAGAATACTGATTCATTACAGTACATTGAAAAAAGGTTTTTCACAAATATCAAAGCTTATTAAAGATATCACGCAACCTCCGCTGAATGCATAGCAGTAGAGTAAAATGAGGAAAACATATGAAGGAGGTGGGATTTTTCCCTAAAGTACCATAAGCACCACTGATTAGTGGGACTACACCCAGCAGAGGGGGGGGGGGGGG
>VUQR01001866.1:11329-21351 GCA_015108515.1 Hemichromis elongatus | reverse complement strand
GCTGCAATAGACTTAGGCTGCCGGGGGATTCCCATGATGCATTGAGTTTTCCTTTCCAGTCACCTTTCTCACTCACTGTGTTAACAGACCTCTCTGCATTGAATTGTACCTGCTACTAATCTCTGTCTCTCTTCCACAGCATGTCTTTATCCTGTTCTTTTATTCTCTCACCCCAACCTGTCGCAGCAGATGGCCCCGCCCCTCCCTGAGCCTGGTCCTGCCGGAGGTTTCTTCCTGTTAAAAGGGAGTTTTTCCTTCCCACTGTCGCCAAAGTGCTTGCTCATAGGGGGTCATATGATTGTTGAGTTTTCTCTGTATGTACTAAGCGCCTTGAGGCGACTGTTGTTGTGATCTGGCGCTATATAAATAAAATTGAATTGAATTGAATTGAAATGTAGGCTACACAATCATGGGGAAGACTGCTGACTTGACAGTTGCCCAAAAGACGGCCATTGACACCTTGCACAAGAAGGGCAAGACACAAAAGGTCATTGCTAAAGAGGCTGGCTGTTCACAGAGTTCTGTGTCCAAGCCCATTTCTAAAAGTCCTTTTTTTGCATTGGTCTTAATTAATATTCTAATTTTCTGAGATACTGAATTTGGGATTTTCATTAGTTTTCAGCTATAATCATCAAAATGAACAGAAATACACATTTGAAATATATCAGTCTGTGTGTAATGAATGAATATAATGTACAAGATTCACTTTTTGAATGGAAATACTGAAATAAATCAACTTTTTCACGATATTCTAATTTGATGACCAGCACCTGTATACCTCAGATGTATCAGCAATAGTCACCAGCTTATTGTTTCTTACTTATCTTTCAGCAGAGCTAGTATTTCACATTTTTTCCACTCTCTATGTGTTTACACACCACTCTGCATTTAATCATTGATTATTATTAATATCTGGCTCTATTCCACGGTGTGTCTTTTGTCCCCAATCCAACCCATTGCAACATATGGCCACTCCATGATTGAGCTTGGTTCTGTTGGAGGTTTCTTCCTGCTAAAAGAAAGGGTTTTTTTTTTTTAACCGACCTGAAGTATCTAAGGTGGCTACAGTCCCAGACTGAGATACAATACTGTTTTAAATTTACCTTTGAATAGTGCAGAGCAGCTGCAGTATAGTTTTTAGTCTTGAAGCAGGAGTTTCCCCTCTCCCTGCATTTGGCTGCTAGCTCTGTATCCTTCTGTACTGAATATCCTGCAGATACTGGCTGCAAGAAGTCCAGGTCATCCTGTCTGCAAAAACACAAAGAACCCTTTAATAATACAAAGAACAGGTGAAGCAGAGCATTGTTCAAAAACTTTGAAAGACTGAAGTCCAGTTCACGTGGTCCAAGCTGTTACAGATGCTCCGGAACTACCAGTCAATGTCAGGTTAATACAATAGGCTCGTTGCTTTCAACCCTTTGGTCCTACATCAGCTCAACTGGGTGCTTACCTCACGAGACTTAGAGCACATCTGAAAACGTCATCTATTTCAAGCAGGGACGTAAACTGTTCCTTTAGTTTGGGTTCGAGAGCGCGCCACTTCTGTGCCACGTGATCTTGCCACTGAACGCACGGCAGATCCATTATGGATTGCGACAGAACCGCGTGACACTGCTGACAGGACCGCAGGACCGGAGGGTAGTTTGGGTTTGTTTTGAATCAGTTTCACATCAGCTCGCCGCACTCTCAGCACATCTGTCACGTTAGAGTGGACCAAACGACAGTTCCTGGCAACATCTTTCACAATAAAACCAAAACTGCAAACCCCTGGCTGTGCAAAGACCGTCCTGTATGTGAAAAGGGAAAATATTCTCCTTTTTAGGTTAATACCACAAGTCAAACTAATGATATTGTCTTGAAACAACATTTTTCTGTAGTATCCTGAAGCTAGGTTTCATTTGAGATGTTATAAAATTTATTTTCATGACTATTTATCATTATTAAGGAGCTTTTCACATTTTGCACCGGAATCCAGTGTGTCATTTGAAACAATTTTCAAATAATTTTGATATTTGTAGACATTCTGTGTGAGGGCAGTATTTAGATAAGCAAGTTTTGAAAACTGCAATTTAAAAGTAGTAACAGAACACATACATGTTGGATTATATCGTCCTTGAATTTTAATTTTTTACTAATTTTTGGCTATAATACAAATACACACAGTGGTTAGCACAGCTTTGTTGAATCCGTGTGTTGTATAAATACAAATACCAGATTTTACGTATCAACGTATTTTAGTAAAACGGGTGTTACATTGTTTTCATTTATTATTATCTAACTGCAATTAGGGTTAATGCTGCAGATGTTACAAATGTAAGTCGTAGTATGTTTAGTTTTTAAATCAGTGCAGTAGCTGACGACTGTCAAATTAGTCTAATGTAACAGATTGGAAAAGTAGTAAATGTCGACCAGCAAAACGTGCAGTTTATTTTGAAGGCGTATATGTGACATTTCCGGTTTTTTCACGTCTCGGCAAAGTAACGTTTGCATCTCTCCTATCGCGATAACTGTCATGGCTTTTTTTGGAGCTACGTACCAGAGAAGCTAAGTTCTGCAGGCTTTGAGATAAACTTCACACCAAGGCATGAGTGTAACTCTCACAAAAGGGGCGGTTGAAGTAAGCATAAACCTTAAACTGACTGAGCTACCGTTTTCTCTTTGACTCCGTGTCTCAAGCTTGATTGTGGTGTGCTGGAATTTATAGCTGCTAGCAATGTGAGCTAATGTTGTTTACCTTTTTAGTGGTTCATCAGCTGTAACATTACCAGATTGGTTAAAAAAAACAAAAAAACTTTGTCACTGGCTAGTTTAAAAAAGCCCCAACAGCGATATTTGTGATGAAAAGCAAAAACAATCAGACTGGGTCAACAGAACAATACATTTTTAGGTTATAATGACATTTTACTTCTCAACAGTTTTTCGTTAATATTTGATGCCCAGAGAAAGTGTTTGTCATCCTCCGGATGACCAACCGAATAGATGGCAGTTTATCCAATGGTTGTTACACAGTAACTTTGCCTTAGTAACGCTGTAATATGCAACGACGAGGCACAGGCAGTAGTAACTAACGAGTCATTGTGTGTTATTATTGATGTCTAGGCCCTCTGCAAAGGCTTAGATGTGGACAAGCCCGTGCTGCAGCTGCTGGTGAGTGGCTCTATGGAAACCCATATGACTATATGTGAATTATAATTACAATATCATCTGAAAACTAAAGAATTTTGTTCTATTTTCAGACTACTGGTATTTTTCTTTTTGCAGTACAACTTGACATATCATTCAAGCACCAATGTTGAATAAAAATATATATTTTTTTCAATTTCGGGACTAAAAGTTTAATGTTAAAAAGTATTCTACGTGTTTTATTTTTTGTTATATTAACTATATATCATTCAGAAGTTGTCACTAGTTGTCTTTGCAATGCAAACCTTTGTTGTTAGTGTGTGCAATTTTTATTTTACATTTTTATATTTTATTTTAACATACTAATAGTTGGACATTTTATGATATATTCAACTGAATTAATTTGTAGTTATATAGCACCAAATCACAGCAAGATTAGTCTGATTCAGTTTTATGGTACGGTATGGTAAGTATGGCAAGTGAAAATGTTGTTCTCTTTAATAATTGTTGAGATCTTCATGTTTGAACATTTACTCGGGTGCCAAATTCCATGCTGCAAATGGGCCAACAGAGCATGTTCATTAGCTTGAAAAGTATTTGATATGTGAAGGTAAAATTTCTCTCTAATCATTATAAAAGTCCAAACGTCAGATCCTAAAATCTTTATGCAAATCTGACATAGTCAAGCGGAAGGCGGGGGCTGGAAATGGAATGATCCAGTGATGTCATGGTGAACTTGAAAAAGCTCTGCCATTGGAGATACAGGAATGTGCTAGATTGTACAGGATGTATCAAAATTGAAAACTGTTATAGAGAGGAGATATGTGAGTTTCATGTGGTTGTCAGTAGGTAGCGTAACAACAGCAGTGGCTGCAGAGATGCTCACAAAAGTATGGGACGAGTTTAACCTTGTGTCCAGAGGGGGACACACTGAGTACTTGTGAACACTCATACAGCCATGCTTTTTTTTTAATTACTGCCAGCTTCTATTTCCATTACTTTATAAAATATATCCTTTTAAAACAGATGATTCTTTTCATTACACTCTCTATTTTGTCAATTCTTTGTTAAATTTTTTAAATGAATGAACTCGCATCTCATCTTCTGATTTCATAGTATGACAGGGACTCATTTTGTGCTGAGGCAAAGAGTGTGAACTCCGTCTCATGCGACAATCTCCTCTTCATCATTTTATTGCTTCTTTGCTGTCGCATGTAAACAGAGCGGTTTGATGATTTCTATTAATATATCTTGAGACATTTTGTTGTTTTGATTTCGAAGTCTTTCCTTCCCTCTCTGTTTGTCAGAACATCCGTCAGATCAGTAATGCCTCAAGTCCGCCCAGGTTCCGACTTATGATGAGTGATGGCCAGCACTCTCTGACTTGTGAGTGTCTTTTAGTAGTGAACAAAAAACAATGTTTACATTTGGAAGTGACAACGGACAAAAAAGTCTAAAATAATGTGTAGGTGTTAGATACTAAGGTTTAGCCAGTTAACTTCTTCTTCTATAAATGATTTATGAACATTTCTGTGTATTTGTGCGTCTAGCTTGCCTGCTTGCCACTCAGTTAAACCATCTACCCGAAGAGAAGCTCCTGGTACCAAACTGTGTGTGTTTGTTGAAAAAGACCATCAACAACACTTTGTCCGATGGCAGGTATGTGTTGACTCTTTATTTCCTTTCTTCTTTTGTTGACTCATGTTTTCCCATTTGGTGTAATTTTCCCTTTGTTCCTTTTTTTTTTGTTGCAGGCGTGTGGTTGTTGTTATGGACATGGAGATATTGAAGTCAGCAGAGGAAACTGGAGGGAAGATTGGAAATCCCACTCCTTATAATACAGATGGTACAGTACTTTTAAAGTGTGCATGGATGAAGGTAAGAAACTGTAATAAACAGCCTCTGGAGGTGTTTGTTCCCCTCTTAGGTAAGACGTCATCTCCACAGAAGGTGTCATCAAGTACCTCTGTTCCAGACTCCCCTCCGTCTGCTGCAGTGCCTGGACCCTCCTATAGGAACAACAGCAGTGAGTGTGTTGTCAAACACTTTGTATATGAATCATGGTTCTGTAAACAAGTAAGCATTTTGACATAACATGCAAAACAGTGTAAGCTCTGCTAACACTCCTGCCATTTACTGCTTGTTGTTTAGGCACTTGTATGGCTGAAGCACCTTTTTATGGTGTTGACATCAGAACTAATTAACACATTCTCGCTATATCTGAATGAATCGCTTATAATACTAAACGATGCCTTTTGATAACCTGAAGAAAAAAGTGCGTGTACTCATTAATTATATGTTATACAGCATTGTCTGAATTTTCGCTCATTTTTCAGTCAGTCCTTGTACCTGACCCTTTTTAGAGGAATGGCGTTTTTTGAGCCCCTTCACAGCCCTTTCAATCATTCGAGCATAAAACAGGAACTTAGCTCAATATATGAAACAGTTTTGCATCTGCACTTAACAGGCAACTTAGCAAAGAAACAATTTTAATTAGTATTTTTAGTTGAATCTAAAAAAATGGCAAAGTTTGAGATGCATAAAGTGGTATCTTTGCATCAGTAGATGATTCCTAAAGACCTACTGATATATCTCAGTGTGGCTTCCTTAAAAAAATGTAACAAAACTGGACAAGTGCTGGACAAAAGAAAAAGCAGCATGACTAAAAAACTATCTACAGCAGATGAACAGTGTCTGACAGTCATGTCCTTAAGAAATAGAAAAAAAAAATCCAACAAAGATCTGACACAGGATCCGACAGTTGCACCTGGCCCTTCAGTTGATCCATCTACTGTTCACTGAAATCAGAAATAGTCTCAGTGAAAGAGTGACTGTCAAGAAGTCATTCTTAAGGAAGATAAACAGGGAAAATAGGCTGCTAAATTAAACAAGAACTGGACTGAAAATCGATGCCAACAGATCACGTGGAATACAAATTGGACGTTTTTGGTTCAAGTCGTTAATATTTATGCAGGAGGTCAGAAGAGAGGTTTACAGGGAGTGTTTACAGCCTTCTGTAAAACACGGTGGAGGCTCTGCCATGGTTTTTGGGATCTGCAATTCATGCTGTTGTAAATTGTTTCATTTTTCTACATGACAGTGACCCCAAACACACTGCTAGTGCAGTAAAGACATAGTGAATACCACCATAGGAATAGGTATGGATAGGAAAACACAAAATGGAACACCATCAGTCATGAGCTGGCCTCCCAAGAGCTCGGACCACAACATTATTGAAACAGCGTGAGATCAACTTGACAAAGAACACAACAAAAGGCAGCCAACATCCAAAGGAGCCCTTCAGGAACTATTCCTGAAGAATTCTTAAAGAAATTACGAGAAAACTTGCTTAAGACTTAACACAGTTCAAAAGATGTGAGAACTCTCTCACTCAACTCTCAAAAAAACAGAATTAAGCAAGTTTGCAGATTTTTGAAAAAAGTTACTGCAGCGACTCAATACTTTTGCACCATGTTTAACTGTATCGCTCTTCGGTAAGAATTTCTTTCCTCAAAGCGACTCGAGCTGCTATTTTTGTGTGTACTGCTCGCACATTCGGGAAACAACAGCAGTAAAAGCTTCGCTTTCAGAATGATCAGGATGAAGCTATTAATAGTAAGACCAAAAACATGATCCCACCAGCCACAACATTAAGACCGCCTGCTATATATAGTGTGTGATCTGGTCGTGCTGTGTAAACAGCTCCGGTGGTGTCGTGTGGTGTTTGGCAGGACACCAGTGAGTTGTGGTTTGGTGCCTTTGTGGTTTGGGCTTGTTATGGTGAATCCAGCAATTGCTCAACACGATTGGTTAATGCCTTAGTGCCTTTCAGGTGTTCCTGGTGTCAGTACCAAGCAGTGGGGTGTATTGTCTTGCTGGAGGAGGCCACTGCCATAAGAGGGATTGTGCTTTGTCTCTATATGGGTGGTGTCAAAGTGTGCCGAGGCCCGAGGTTTTGCTGCTCTCGGATTATGGATATCATTAGTTGCTTAGCAGATGGGAGTATTTAATTACCTCACTGATTCAAATGTCCTTTTTTAGCCGCACTTACGACAAGGTCTTTAATGAACTAAAAATTACTTTTGTCACCTAAAAGTCCTACATTGTAGTGGTATAGAGCACCTAATCATGTCTGTTTAATATTAATAAGGAACCAAGAAGGGTTGTTGTTGTTGTTTTTGCTTGAACATACAATGTTTTGTCCAGTTATTTCAGGGAAAATTAGAATATTATCTTTTAATAAAACCTAATCTTGCCAACAGAGGGAGCCAAGCACCTTTTAAGCAAATGCTGCTGACAGTTGATTTGCAGTCTTCTCACTGTTTTCACCCCAAACTGCAGCTATAATTTGGTGGAGAACAGAGACTTGGAAAGACATTGCTAACCAAACAGTACATCCTGATGTGCATCCCTTTGATATTCACAGCAGTTCAGTGTTCAAAGGCTGTGGTCGGAGGGTGGGTTAAGAACTAGATAAAGCAGGATCATAAGGCACACTGTGGAAGCCACAGGAAATGCTTAATGAACGGTAGACTGAAGTCGCTTCAGTCTAAGTACCTTTTTTCATAACACGTTGGGTACTTAAATCATATTTATAGCTCAGCCATCAGAGTGGCAAACTATCTTGTTGCCCACTGGCCACTGGGGGAGTCCATAACTCACTTCTTCTATTTTACCACCAACCAGAGTTTTGTAACATTTTAAGAGCCCCAAATGATACCCGCTTTCCTGCCACAGTAGCTGTTGCCATGTATCATGCCTAAAGTAGTCTGCGTTTTATTGGATCTGCTTTTATTAGCTTAGCCTTTGTTTCACTCAGTTGTTTTATACCACCACCAACTACGCTTAGCATTGACATTGATTTTGTTATGTGGCAGAAACATACCCGATAGTCCTCCTCAGTGGAGGATGTAGGCATGTGGGTGGATAATGAGTGCTTAGTATATTGCGCGTGTTTGTGCATGTGTAGGTGTGTGTCTGTGTGCTCGTGTTGTGACGGAGGGAGCTTGTGTGGGCCGGTGGCTCCTCCAGTTCATGGCTTCATGAATATTGTGTCGTGGACTGAATCCTCTTGTAGCGATGCACACAGAGAATTGGCACGGGGCGGTTGAGAGAGAAGTCAACTAATTTGACTCAGCAAAGACGAAGCTCCGCACTAACTAGTTCATCAGACTCCTTTCCTCATTACATCCTTTGATCAGACTTGATAGACGAAAACTGCTCCTCTGTTTAATTGTTCTGTTGATGAAGGGGTCTTGTGCATAAAGTCTGAAGCCTTTTCTCCTTCTGAATGCGACTCAATGATTGATTGTTCCATTATTTTTCTAAATTGCATTCCTACTAAGTCAATAAATTTTTGAGCTTTACCAAGACTGCTAAATGCCACAAATTTCCATTGAGCTTTGGGTTATGTAATGACTCAGGGGGCTGTTGTTGTATTGGAGGGTTTTGATTCAAACCTCTGTGCAGACCAGACGTCCCAGTCTTTGAGCAACACACTGACTCCCTGGGTGCCTCCATTTGGCTAACTTGGCTCATTACTTCTTTCAATTATGTCTCTTTCTTGTACTGTAGCTCTGTGCAGCAGGGATCCTATTGGCAGAGAAACCTAAGATGCAAGGAAGAGGCACAAAGATGTATGAATTGTATTTACCAAACAGCACATCCTCTTTAACCCTTACATCCTTTTCATGACATGGCTATCACCCATGTAGACGTAATGTTAAGAAATGGTAAAATAAACATTTTAGAGGTGTTAACTGAAACTGAAACTGAAACTCTACGACTGCTGCTTCAGTATTTTAAGTAGATATATTCATATATTAGAGCAGGGATGTCAAACTCATTTTATATTATGGGCCACATACACTACACTTTGAACACAAGTGGGCTGGAGCAGCGAAAAAATCAATCAATAAATCAGTCTTTTATTTGTCACATGCAAAGTTGTTACCTGCAGTGAAATTTACTACACGATAAATTGTTAAAATTACAGAAAAAGTTCTTGCCCATACTGTACTGTAAGTAGAAAATCTGAAGTTTTCTGTAATTCTCAGAAAATGTCCTTATTTTAGACTCAGTAAAAAAAGTTGTATTTGTTTAGTTGATAGAGGACATATTTCCTGTGGGCCAGAATGAAGTGTCTGGTGGGACAATTCTGGCCCCCATGCCTTACGTTTGACACCACTGCATTAGCACATAATAAAACAAAACCCATTACCAAAACAATAGAAAAGGATGTTGCAGTGAAGTTTATTAACAATAATTCACTCTGCAGCTTTATAGTCTGTACTTTTTTTTTTCAGACTAAGCCCAAATACAAAAACTTAATATACATGTTATCCATTTAGGTATTGGAATATATTTGATGGTACAAACCTAAAATCAGAGGACAGAGAGGACAGAGGATTGAGAAACTGGAGGAAGCATGCAGTAATTGGCTGAATGGAAAGCTGCTGTAGGCATTGTTCTCTGTAGAGGCTCCTGACCTTTGAAACCTTTGGAGTAGGAGGATGCTGTTAGAAAGACTTTTCCTTTTGAAGATTCCGTGGCATTTATTTTAAATGTTTTGTGGGCCTAGTTGTTTGAGAGCACCTTTTAGGTTCGCAGTCCTCTCTCACTTTAACAGAGCAGAAGTAGTGAGCCTCAGTTTTAATGTTCTGAAACGCATAAAAAAAATAAAAAAACAGCAGTAGGTGTGAAGTCAGAGGCCACGACACAGTTGTCACAGGTAGTTCTGTGTTACCGTTTAAATATTCATCAGCAGCTATCTCTTGAAATAGAATCTTCTCAAACTGCTTCGTAGATGATATTTAAATTCCAAAAAGATATCTGCACTCACTAAAGTGCGGTTAAAATAATATTCATAATTAATCACTAACCGTTCTCTGTAGGTTTCT
>VUQR01001864.1:0-15549 GCA_015108515.1 Hemichromis elongatus | reverse complement strand
GTGGGTGCAATAAGTCTTCAACCTCAAACTGAATGTCTCATTACTGCCCCCGGAGGTAAAAACTGGACATCTGAAAGCTTCGTGTAGAGCAAAGGTGTCGAACTCCAGGCCTTGAGTCCTGCAGGTTTTAGATCTCATCACCTGAATCAAATAATTAGTTCATCACCAGGCCTATGGAGAAGTTCAAGACATGATAAGGAGGTGATTTAGTGATTTAATTCAGCTGTGTTGGGTCAAGGACACATGTAAAGCCTGCAGGACACCGGCCCTCCAGGCCTGGAGTTCAAACCTGTGGTGTAGAGTGACTCGAAGACTGAAGAAAGTTTATAAAAAGAAACTTACACGCCCAGAACACAGACAGAGTGTTTTTAACTGTGTGTGTGTTGTGGTTTACTGACGACATCTTCTGTGGAAAAAGTGAGGTCAGCACAGTGAATGTGTCTTTAGTGTGTAAGCAGTCTCCCTGTGTCTCTCTTTACTTTTGTGTCTCATAGCATGTAATGTCACCATCCACAATCGCTGCAGAGACAGTCTGGCGAGCTGTGCTAAGATGAAGCAGAAGGTAAGAGCAGTCTCTCTTTTTGCACACACCTGTCCCAGTCCTGGTAGGCCACAGGGGGAAACAATGTTTCCCTCTTGGTTTACGCTGTTTTACATCAGAAAGCTTCAATTCAATTCAGTTTTATTTATATAGCGCCAAATCACAACAACAGTCGCCTCAAGGCACTTTATATTGTACAGTAATACACACAGAGAAAACCCAACAATCATATGACCCCCTATGAGCAAGCACTTTGGCGACAGTGGGAAGGAAAAACTCCCTTTTAACAGGAAGAAACCTCCAGCAGAACCAGGCTCAGGGAGGGGGCGGGGCCATCTGCGACCGGTTGGGGAAGAAAAGGAAGACAGGATAAAGACATGTTGTGGAAGAGAGACAGAGATTATTAACAAGTATTATTCAGTGCAGAGAGGTCTGGTGTGATAGGTGTCACACGCCTGAGTGAAAAAATCAGCCCTAACCTGACCCTTATTCACTGAAACATTTACAGTTAGAACCATGATGCTGTAAAACATCTCACTTTTACATATTTATTAATTCTCAAAATCTGAAAGTCTGCTGTTGAACTCAGTGAATTGAGCAAGATGCCTCTGTTCCTGCACAGAGGAAAGATGTGTGGGGAAAAAAGGGAATTGATGCACTGCAGGAAAAATAAATGGCATCAAATCATACTTTTTCATTAGAAACACCCTTTAGTGGAATATTTACCAATTCTTTCTTTCAGCTGACCCCTGAGGGTCCCCCAGTTTTCCATGCACATGTTTGGCACCCATACACACAATGCACATTGGTCTAGGGTCCTGCCCAAGATGGTTACACCGCATGATGCGGGGCATGGGTGGGATGCAGCCTCTTTGTACTCCTGTTCTGACCCTTTTCGAGGTTAGGAGCCATAGACATGGTTAATGAAAAGGGGTCTAAGCTACAACAGGCTCGTCACAACACATTAGCCAGTTCATAGCTAGCTCTAGCAGCAGGGGTTAAACTCAAGCTATTTGCCAGAGTCATCCCATCGTGACACGTTAGCTCCACTCTCCACTCTCTCCTTTGGCAACCTAATTCTGACAAATTAACCTGTATTTGCATAGCACTTCACTAGTCCCTATGGACCCCAAAGCGCTTTACATTACAGTCATCCACACATTCACACACTGGTGATGGCAAGCTACATTGTAGCCATAGCTGCCCTGGGGCGCACTGACAGAGGCGAGGCTGCCGGACACTAGGGGGCGCCACCGGGCCCTCTGACCACCACCAGTAGGCGACGGGTGAAGTGTCTTGCCCAAGGACGCAACGACCGAGACTGTCAGAGCCGGGGCTCGAACCGGCAACCTTCTGATTACAAAACAAACTGCCAACTCTTTGAGCCATGATCGCCCTGCCCACGAAGCTAGCAACCTAAGGCTAGCCAAAACCTGAAGTCGACTGACTTGCTAGTTCTAGCACGACACTAACATGATTTGTGGCCTACTAACATGTTAATGCTAGCCAGACACTGAAAGGAAAAGGCTTGATGTAACGCATTAGCCCATGTTACACAAATGTCGGCTAACTAACTAAAACCAGGACACATTGAAAAAGCTTGCCTGACACGATTGACGTTTAACAGGGTGTAACTGTGAGTACACATCTCTCAAAGGACTGGAACCAGAAAACTGTATTTGGCAACATACTCTTAAATGGGATGCTTGAAAACTGTTAAGCAGCTAATCATTTAGTCCAGACAAGCTGAAGAAGCTTTTCAAAGGAAGAAAGCGAGAATGAGTTAGCAAGGGCTGGTCAGCTGTGTCAGAATGAGGGGGCGGAGCCCTGAGCATGGCTCGACAGGTACGTCATGGACAAACGTACTGTCATTGGAGCTTCCGTAGTTTGCCACGCCAAAGCATTTCCCATAGTGAAACACAGAGTAGATTTATAAAAAGAACTGCCAGAAACCTCAGTGACTCAGGTTTTTGGACCGGATGCATTGCTAATGAACGCAGGCTGTCTCTCTTTCTTTGGTTGACCTGTGTGTCTCTCTAACAGCAACAGAAGCTGGCTTTGGCGAGAAATAGTTCAGCTCTGCAGAATGTCGCCATGAGAAGCAAGAGTAAGTCCACCTGTCACCTAAAAACGTCTAATTTTCCTCTTCTTCTGCTGTTGTTTGTCACAATGGTGAGTTTTTCTTCTTCTCGCCTTCAGCGCCGATGATGAAGGAGCGTCCGAGCTCAGCCATCTATCCTTCTGACAGTCTTCGTCAGTCGCTGCTCGGCTCCAGACGCGTTCGATCCGGCCTCTCGCTCGCTAAGAGTGTCTCCACCAATAACATCGCAGGGTGAGGGCAGGGAGCTAATTGGCTGCTGGCTGTTGTGGTTGAGCAGGATCAGAACCATTAACAGGAAATGTACAGACTAAAGTGATGCTAAACCAGGTTATGGGTGTTCCTAATAAACTGACCACATTGTGTGTTTGCAAGAGTATAAATAGCTAAGACAGGAAATCATTCAGCTGACCTGAAGCATAAACCTCCAGGTAACAGACGAGGATCTGCTCTGCTCTGCTCCGACAGCACCATCTTGTGGTTGCAGGAAGCAGCTGCTGGGAGGTTTAGCGATATGGCCACAGAGTGAAAGAAGTAAAATTCTTTATAATATTAAAATCACGCAGAGTTCATTAAGAATAAAACATAAAAAAAAGAATCCAGATGCTGACATCATCAAAGCGCCGCTGAATCATCCACGCAAGTAAATCTCAAAAAGATATGAAAGCTTGCTTCACTTTCCCCAAAAATGTATTCTGTTCATCTGGACGGGAAAATCGTTTGCTCACTCATCCAGGTGACTTCTTCAGTCTCAGCTGACGGCAGGTTTCCAGTCTTATAAACAGGACATTTGCTCAATGACTGAAACTAGCACCAATGAAATGTTTCTCCCACTGAAAACGCGACGTCCAAATGAACAGAATACATTTTTGGGGAAAGTGAAGCAAGCTTCTAAATCGCATTCAGTGAAACTAGTTCAGTGTTTTCTGGGGCAAACACTGAAGCTCTCTGTCTTTAAAATAATCAAGACTCTAAGGTTTTTTTTCATTGTCAGCTCATCCCCGTCTGTTTGTACTGTACTCGATTTCTCTAATAGAGTATTGCAGCTTCGGTGACTTGAAAAAGTTTTCGATATGAAGAGCTTCAATACGCTCAGACTTAGACGTTAGACATTTATTCATTGCCATGGCGGTTCACAGCTGGCATGCTCACCTGCTGCTCCGCCTCTTCACACAATCAGAGTATCATAAGTCACCTGTCTGGCAAACAACCAATCACAGCGTCTGTCTAAATGGTCTCAGGTGTGCAGGGTGTTTCCCGCTCTGCCTTCGTACTGTCAGCCACTTATGTTTCAGCTGATCGCAGGCAGGAACATTGTTTTTTCTGCAGCATTCTCCTCTCAGACACTTGGAGCACCACACTGACATCCTCTCTGTGCTACTTTCCCCTTCCGTCCCCTCACCTGTCTTTAGCATCAGGCCTCCTTTTTATTGTGTTAGCTCATTAGCTTCAGTGGATGTATCCCTGATAAAGATGATCTGCAGATATGTAAAGTTCACAGAATCACCCCAGTCCATCATTTCACAACAACCTGTCTCACCTGTCTGTCCTCAGTGTGACCGAGGACTCTGCAGGTCTCAAGAGGATCCTGTCTCAGTCCACAGAGTCTCTGAATTTCAGGAGCAGGACTCTGTCCATGGAGTCCCTCACTGATGACGGTCTGTTGGTCACTTTTATTAATTTCTATCAGATCTTAATTATGAGAGCAGGTGGCGCTGTGACCTGATGGAATTCATTCTTTCTTTGTGTAGCTGAGTGGAGCCCTCTACTGGACGAGCTGCAGAAGGAGGGCAGCTGCGTGCAGGCGGACAGCTGGAGCCTAGCCGTGGAACCCAACTTCCTGCAAACACTTCACAAAGACCTGATCAAGCAGCAGGACGTCATCTACGGTACAGCAACAGTCACTGCACACACACACACACACACAACAGGTGGACCAGAGTGCCTCCTACTCGTTACACCTGCAGGAGATTTAAACTTGGAGCTCTTACAGCTTCCAGACGTTTTGCTAGGTGTGGGAATTTTTGCCCGTTGGTTCATTCAGGAAAGCTTTTGTCAGGTCTGGCACCTGGCGTCCCTGTTTTAGTTCTTCACAAAGGTGTTTGATGTGTCAATGCTCTGTGTGGGTGGGGTCGAGTTTTTCCACACTCTGACTAAAGTAGCCGGGACCGCTGTTTGGGATAAGGATGGGCCTTCTCCAAACTCGTCCAAAACGCTGGAAGCGTAGATTTGTCCAAAATGGGAGCAGTAAGACTAACAAAGAGGAGACAGTTGTGCGCTGCGGGTTACAGAGGGTCAGAGAGCTGACATTCATTAAATGTTTCAAACTGAGCTCAGCATCTGAACATTGAACTTACAACAATTGTAAAAGTGTAACTGTATCTGCAGCTGTGTGTGTGGAAAAGAAAAGTGACTGAGCTCTCTCTGCCTCAGAGCTGATCCAGACTGAGTTTCACCACGTCCGCACGCTGAGGATCATGGAGGGCGTGTACCGGCGGGGGATGCTGGAGGAGGTGATGCTGGAGGCGGGGGTGGTCCACACCATCTTCCCGTGTCTGGACCAACTGCTGGAACTTCACTCCCACTTCCTGTCAGAGCTGCTGAACAGGAGGAAGGCGGGTCTGGTGGAGGGCAGCTCCACCAACTTCACAGTGCGAAAGCTGGGAGACTTGCTGGTCCGACAGGTACGATGGCTCTGCTGTTACACCCGTACCTCTCTGAAACAGGTGTTAACATACCTGCTGCTTCCTTGTATCTACAGCGTGGGTCATACAAACTACAGAAGAGCTTTAAATCAGAGAAACGCCACACGATAGTAGACAGCAGAATAATCCAGTAACACAGGAAAGCCAAGTTTACAATCAAAAGATTAACAAGAAGCACAAACCAAACCTCGGCCTGCTGTCTGGGAATATTTCCTGTGACGGGAACAGTTTTCTATGTTGTGCATATTTGTATTTTCGTGCAGTAAAAATCAGGTGATGGTAGCGTGACAGACGTTAGACTGGAGTGCGTGATGAATCACAGGTACTGACTTTAAAGAAGTGGACAAGAAAAACTTGAACTTCTCAGAATTCATTTAAAAACTGTTCCAGCTGTTGTGTCCACAGACGGAATGACTGGGCAACAGCATCCATTCATCAAATAAAACCTGAGGCTTGTCCGGCCGGAACCGAAACGTCACGTTGGTCAACATAAACCGACCGCTTGGCACCGATTTTAAAACGTCAGTCGCTACAAAGACACGCCACAGACCCGAGTTTATACACCAAACCTACACGTGTGTGTGTGTGTGTGTGTGTGTGTGTGTGCAGTTCTCAGGGCAAACCGCTGATGACTGGAAGAAAGTTTATTCAGAGTTCTGCAGTCGACATCCGAAAGCTGTGAAACTCTACAAGGAAGTTCTGGGTCGCGACCGGAGACTGCAGCAGTTCATCAGGGTGAGGCACACAGCCGCTGCGCCGGCTTCAGGCCCGTCCTGGAACCATCACAGTCACACTTTGTTGTTTTGATTTGTGCTGCTGAAAGCTGGTTTGGCTCGGGCCAGCTGGTGTTCCTGATGCTGACTCCTTGTCTCCGTCCTTTCCCATAATGCTCAGCGTGTGACGCGCGGCCCTCTGCTGCGGCGTCACGGCGTCCAGGAGTGCATCTTGCTGGTGACGCAGCGGATCACAAAGTACCCCGTCCTCATCCAACGAATCCTGGACAACACTAAAGGTAACCTGTGACTTTTGACCTTTAGCATCCCCTGATGACCTTTGACTTATGACTGATGAATCCGTGACCTCCTGCAGGCTGCGAGGAGGAGGCGCAGGCTCTGAGCCATGCACTGGGCCTCCTGAAGGAGCTGATCACCTCTGTGGACAAAGAGGTCCTGGAGCTGGACCGGAGCAGGAGGCTGCAGGAGATCCACGCCCGTCTAGACCCACGGGCCCAAGCGGAGGTCCGGGGAGGAGGCGTGTTCAGAGGTGGAGAGCTGCTGAGGAGGAGGCTCCTGCACGAGGGGACGCTCCTCTGCAAGGTCCAGGGCTCCAGGATGAAAGGTAGTTGGCTTTATCCCCTGCTGTGGTGTAACATACGTGTGGGCAGAGCTTGCAAGTCACAGCTGTGTTTGTCTCCAGATGTGCAGGTGCTGCTGATGTCAGACATCTTGGTTTTCCTCCAGGACAAAGACCAGAAGTTCACCTTTGTTGCGTCTTTGGTGAGTCACACCTGATAACACTCGAAAGCCCCCTGACCTTCTTTAGCTCTGTTCAAGGTTTTCTGTCTGCTCACCTGTCTGCTCACCGCTGTGTTTCAGGACAAGTCTCCGGTGGTCTCATTGACTAACCTGATTGTCAGAGACATAGCCAACCAGGAGAGAGGGATGTACCTGATCAGTGACTCCACCCCCCCGGAGATGTATGAGCTGCACGCCTCATCGAAAGAAGACAGGAAGACCTGGATGAGCCGCATCCAGCAGGCCGCCACCAGGTGAGTGAGACACACCTTTGTGTCCTGAGGATATGAAGTGCTTGGGCTGTGCGCCATTTCCTACCCCAGTGACGACATTTATCACAATACAGAGCAACTGTAAATAGTTTATATAATCACCACATCAAAAGACACATTTCTTTGTTTACATTTAAATTAAGTCAGAATTAAGTCATGAATAGTAAAACAAGTATGGACCTCACCTTATCCCGTAGTGACACATGCTCGGCTAAGCCCCGGGCTCTCGTTTGCTCATCGGGAAACAAATTTGTGTGTGCAGCCATTAAATTCATAGAGGGATGAGTTTTTTGGCTTGTCCATATATCTGCTGCTGCTATGGTTTCCTTTGGTTAACTTTGGTTTCATCATATATTTGTCGGAGTTTTGATGTCTGGTTTTCTCTTTATTATATTTCGTGCTGCAAGAATCAGACTCAGAACACTTTATTAAACCCTGAGGAAATGATGTGTTGACAGTCGCTCCAAGACAATAAGAGCTACAGGCTGAACCAGTTAAATAATATAATATATTATTAAGTTACAAACATAAGAAATAGTTCTAATATACAGAAACGGCTCAATTATAAACATTACAGAGGTGAAATATACATGAATGACATTTTACTGTAACTTGTAGAACTTTGGTATTTGTTACCTGTAACACCTCTACTTGTTTTTAAAGTTTGGGGGATTTTTGTTACCATGGCAACTACTGCAAACTGTAGTTACTGTAGTTATTGTGTACTGTAGTTACTATATATACAAGGGCTGTCAGCGTTAATCACGTTAAAATGGCGCTAACGCAGAACTGTTAATCGCGTTAGCTCGGGAAGCTAGATTAACGCGTTAGCGCCGTCCAACCCCACCGCGGTAACTCGTTACTGGAGATTTGCCTCGTTAACGTGGGTTTTGTGTTAACGCCATTTTAACGCAATTAACGCTGACAGCCCTAATATATACTATAGTTACTATATACTATAGTTACTGTGTACTTTAGTTACTATTGTTAATGTGTACTATAGTTACTGATGTACTTTTTTATGCAGCTGTCCGTCCAGAGACGAGTTTCCTCTCATTGAGACAGAAGACAAGGCGTTGCTGCGCAGACTCAGAGGTACACCTCCTCCTCCTCCTACCCCCTCCTGCCAAAGGCCTTAAAAGAACCCCAAAAGTATAAAATGAAACTCCCTTCTCCTTCTCATCCTGCTTCCAGCTGACATCCAGCAGAAAGACAGGGAGGTGCTGGAGCTCTTACAGGAGCGCGTCACTCTGTTTTCTGACCTGGTGGAGGCATCTGGAAGAGGAAAGGCAGAAGAAGAAGGAGACATGGAGGTCAGGATCTCCTCCTTCTGCAGGAACCTTTTTAGAGCTGACACTCCTCAGGCTCCTCAGGCCGAGCCGCTCCTCCTCGCTGCCATCGGTGAAGGTGAGGAGGTGCTAATTTTAGGTCCAGAACGATGGACCAAGGCTTTAACAGATCATGTGACCTTTTCTGGAGGTGGGTGTAGCTGACCTGTTTTGATGTTTTAAACTGATATTCATGAGATAAAGCCGTCACACATCAGGTCTTTGTGGCAAACATAAACATCTGTAAGTGGGAACAAAGAAGACCTGAGCAATAAAGGAAACCTTCTCAGAGACCTCCTCCACCCCGAGCAGACTCGGTCCAGGCCTTGGTAGCTCACCATTCATCTCGCCGTGTTTTCTGTTTCAGTCGACAGACTGACGGAGCTGCTATCTGACGCCAGCATCCAGAAATCCTGCATAACCAACGGCAACCAGGAGATCAACGGTTAGTCACCTGTTTGTGCTCCGCCCACTCTCCGCCCCTTCCTGTTTGATAACCTGTCTCTTTCTCTCAGATGGTGACTCTGGTTCTCTGAACGGCTCCTTTGACTTGAACGACAAATCCTCAAAGGTAAAGATCCTGCCCACCTTTCACCTTCTGCTTAGGTGTGTGTCTTAAAGAAGTGAAACGTTCAACCCTTCATATTTCTTCTGACAGCTAAAATTTTTGAATGCTCAGAGGTCTCCTGGAAGTTATTTACAGTCTTTAATTAATTAGTGAGCAGTTGGTCATACGATTCTGACATCACGATGGGGTTTTGGTGGATTTTGTTTCCATGGAAACTGGTGCTGAAATGAAAATACACATGACAGTAAAAAATGCATAAATGTCTAAGAATGGTTTTCTGAAGTCGGGAGTGAGGGGCTCGTTTACATCTCACTGCACAGATGAGCAGGTGGAGCTGCTTCTTCACTCACTTGGTCGACGATCCGCAACATTTTGCTTATTTATAACATCATCATTTGCAGCTGGGACATCATGATTGGTCCCCATGTTTCAGGTGGTTCATGAGGCTAAACCTGTATCTGCAGGCTGCGAACTGTCAGTGGTGTTTGAGTGTTTGTCTGCCGAACCTCAGTTCTTCAAAGAAATCCTTTTTATATAAACTGTATGTTTTTTTTATGTCTGAGTGAACCTTCAGAAGAACAGAAGCTCTGTTGCAGCTTGTCTGCACGTCTCAGTTTCAACCCTTTACTCTTTCAGGACAGAAATGGTAACCAGCTGCAGGAACGAACCCTGAATGAGGTAACGCCTACTTCCTCTTTTCTGAGTAACCTCTTGTTACCAAGAAGTCAAATACCTAAGCCCCTTCTTCATCAGTCACTACTCTTGATTAGAAGATAATCTTCTCTAACCCCAACCGGTCGCAGCAGATGGCCCCGCCCCTCCCTGAGCCTGGTTCTGCCGGAGGTTTCTTCCTGTTAAAAGGGAGTTTTTCCTTCCCACTGTCGCCAAAGTGCTTGCTCATAGGGGGTCATATGATTGTTGGGTTTTCTCTGTATGTACTGTTGTACAATATAAAGCGCCTTGAGGCGACTGTTGTTGTGATCTGGCGCTATATAAATAAAATTTAATTGAATTGATTGGATTGACTCCCCACAATTTGCCAGTTTTCGGGGTTGTCACCAGGTACTGCAATAGTACCTGCTCGGCCGGGGTTCCAAGGGACCCGAGCAGGTAATAAAATGTGATGTCAGACTGTGTGACACCGATTGGCTGGTCAGTCAGTGGTGTCATTCAAAGACTCACAAAAGCATCTCGTTCACGAAAATCAAAGCAGACATTTTTGAAACCCAGCACATTAGGTGATACTGGACTTTAATGGAAAGCCAGTCGATCTCAGTAAGTACCAATAGAAAACATCTAGATGCAGTTTCAATCATCCAAGTAAGTAAATCTCCAAAGGTTGATTCTGTTCATCTGGACGTTTTCAGTGGGAGAAACGTTTCGTCATCATCAGGTGACTTCTTCAGTCTCAGCTGACTGCAGGTTTACAACCTTACAAACAGGACATTTGCTCAATGACTGAAACCAGCCCAGTGAATGACCAATGGGCTGGGAGGTCGGATCCTTCATCATGATTAGCTGGACATTTGTCAAAGCTAAAGAAAGCTCTAGCCGATCCAGGAGAGAAGGACAACCGCCCACTAGGCAAAAACCTGTAGTGATCCCGTACGTGTCAGGAGTATCGGAACAGCTGAGACGCAGTTTTTCTAAAAAACGCGTCTCTGTGACTTTTAAACCCCAAAACACGCTGCGGCAGAAACTGGTCCACCTCAAGGATCGAGTCCCCGACACAAACACAGTAACATAGTGTACGCTGTTAAATGGCAGGAGGGTTGGGAGGACGTATACATCGGGGAAACCAAACAAGCTCGTCAGGCCAGGACTCTGCAGTCTGTCTACACCTACAGGCCAGCGGACACTGTTTCAATGACGAGGATGTACACATCCTGGACAGGGAGGAACGCTAGTTTGAGGGCAGAGTCAAGGAGGGAAAGACCATCTCTGAATGGAGGAGGGGCCTAAGGGTACATCTGTCACCATCTTACAACGCTGTGATTGCAGCCATTCCCCAACTCTCTGTGAGTGGGACTCATGGTTATTGACCAGTGGTTGTTGATCAGTGGTCATAAGAGTTTGCATAATCATGGAGAAACTGACCTCACAGCCCATTGTCCCTTCACTGGGCTGGTTTCAGTCATTATGCAAATGTGCTGTTTATAAGGTTGTAAACCTGCAGTCAGCTGAGACTGAAGAAATCACCTGGATGAGTGAGGAAATGTTTCCCCACTGAAAACGCTATGTCCAGATGAACAAAATCAACCTCTGGAGATACCAGTAGAAAAGGGGCTTAGATTCACTTTGAAGATGTACATGTTTCGGCCTGTGTTGAGATGCAGCTCATGCACACATTTGGTACATTCTGATGTACCAAGTTTCTGCCTGTGCAGTTTTAACAGCTTCACCTGTCCTCTCTGCAGGACGTCCATCAGCGGTTGATCAGTTTGAGCACACAGCTTCATGCACTGCAGGTCTGAAATTTATTTGCAGTATTGATTGTTTATCCTTCCTGAAATTTACCCAAGTAAATGTATATATAGTAATTCATTTATTCAATATGTATGTTATCAATGTTGCAGGCTGCTGTGATTCGTCAGGACTCAATGCTAGCACTGTTGGTCAGTGCAGGCTCCACCTCCCCTGGCCCTGCCCCTGGCCCCCGCATCAGCCGGTCACTGTCACGTGACACAGGGTTGGAAGCTGGTGGGGAGGCTGTGCTGCTACGGCGGCAGGTGGAGCTGCTACAGGAGGAAGTGACACGCCTCCGTCTGAGAGGGGAGGACCAAAACTGGGAGGGGGTGGAGCCAGGCACCAGAAGGAGGAGCAAAAATGGAGAGAAGAGTGATGTTATGAAAGGAGAACAGGTGAGTTGCGTTCACCTGTTCACCTAAAGCGCGATGAGCCTACAACACTGAAATAAACCCAAGTTGTGTAACAGCAGGTTAACAAGAGGCGTGGCAGTCGGGAACTGGAGCTCCGCCCCCTCGCCCCTCTAGCCACCGAGGATCCAGTCGACCAGTTAGATGGCGTCCAAGGAGGAAATGAAGAGGAGGAAGTGATGAAGATCTCTCCTCGCTCTGACAGCCCCAGAGGTTGGTACCACAGATCGTTATTTGAACCCCGATGGCATTATGATGGTCTCCATGGTAACCCATTACCTCTGACTCCTCAGACCTGCAGGACATCCCAGAGGAGAGCGAAAGTTAACCACCCACCTACAGCCGATGACCTCAGAGACCTCTGCTGTTGTCACTGTGATGTCACAGACACACATCGGACTCTTGTTGTTAAAGGCGCTGGATATAATGCCATTTCCTGTTTTACAGTTTTTAGACCAAATCAGACTGTTGTTCTTGGAACATTTTCAAAAACTTGCTCTTAGGTTTAAAACAGGAACCTTGTGGCTTGTTTGTGTTATCATGTCTGTTGGAATGGGAGGTGCCAAAGGGGGATGGGCGGGGTTAAATTGGCAAATTATTTTCTGTTTCAAACAAACTGGGTCATGTGATTAGATCGCTGGTTTGATCTGTGCTCTTGAAGTTTTTTTTGTTTATTTGTTGTTTATAAATGGGACCAGAGCATGCGTACCTGGAGCTGGAGCTGGACCTGGATCTGGATCTGGATCTGGATCTGGATATGGTCTGATCCGGATATTTTTCACAGTTTGTTTTAAGCAGACAGGTTTTTATTTATTCTTTGAATCTCAGACACACCACACTACATTACCCAGGATGCCTTTGGACCAGCAGCCATCTCAGCCATTTGTTATTTAAAGTTTTGGTTTTAGAGGTAGCTGATTTACAGAAACGATTACCAGTATGTAAGCGTTGAAAGGACTGGGATTATTGGGAGGGATTGGAGGAGGTGTGGTCAGACGTGGGTTTTGGGGGTTGGGACTCGCGTAGTGCTGGATTGTAGGACAGGTGTGTTTTTAAGGAGCATGGAGCTCCTTCTATTAGCATGTTAGCATGGCTGTGTCTGTTATACTTATGTAGGATATTGGTTGAATTGACCAATAAGCTTGTTTGTTTTGATGCATGGAGGTGACGATGTCGTCTCCTCTTGTCGTCCTTTGATGAGAAAATTGTTCAGTTACAAAAAAGAACAACAGATGCCGCTGTGTACGGAGATGATGTAATCATGCTATCATGTCAGGGTGCACTACAGCAAGTTTAACAAGTCTGCAATCATTCAAAGACACCACTCCCCTAATAATGCAAACTCTAATTCAGTTCAGACAGAGGAGTGTTATCTATAGACACCAGTTTGTGAATCTGGCTGTAAGCATGTTTATTTTGAAGTGGGAGGGTTTGGGGACTGACTCGCTGCTGCCTCTGCTCAACATGCAGTTTGGCGCTGATTAAGCAGAAAGGTTTAACGAATGCTGGTATCCTCTGTCCTGATCATGTGTGATTGATCATCTCTGATCAGGTGTTATACGGACAGTAGTCCCACCCCTGTGAGTTCACATGATGTTCTGTAGAGTTTGGAAACACAAATAGATAAATATGTAACATCAGGACCTGAAAGTGATTTTGAAGTTTTTGAATAACGGCGCGTGTTCAGGTTTAATGCTGAGGAGTGTCTACAGTGTAAACGGCCACTGTTTTGTTTTTTTGTGTTTTTTAGCTGAAGCTTTGGAATCCAAAACATTTCTGACTGTTTACGCAAAAACAGCTTGCCAGGACGCACGCCTCACATGCGGATGTACCGCTGTAACATTTCTTTTGAGTGTATTTTAACTGTAGTAACAATGGACTGAAGTATTTGTATTGATCTCTGATCAGTGTAATTGATTCCTGCTGTACTCTTTATAAATCTAATCAGCTGCTCTTCGAGTATTTGTCTATATTTTTAGCATCAGATTGAAACGTGACTTTTAGATTTTCATTACTGATGCAGAAAATGTTGAAAGTGGAATTTTGTGAGCTGATGTTGCATTCAATGCAGCTATATTTATACAGCGCCAAATCACAACAACACTCACCTCAGGGCGCTTTATAGGGGTTAGGGTGTACATACACATATATGTATGTACACACACGTGTACATACACATGTACATACATACATGTGCGGCCTATCCTTGTGGAAATGTGGAGGGTGAAGGTAGCAGTGGTCCCAGTGGTAATCGGAGCACTAGGTGCAGTGCCTCCAAGCTAGGCGAGTGTCTCCAGCAGATCCCGGGAACAATCGGAGATCTCTGTCCAGAAGAGCGCAGTCCTAGGAACAGCTAAGATACTGCGCAGGACCCTCAAGCTCCCAGACCTCTGGTAGAGGACACCAGCTTGAAGGATAGACCGCCCACAGGGGCGAGTGGGGAATTTTTATATAGTTCAACAAGTGAGGACATTACATGAAAACTTTAAATCTGCACTTTATCAAGAGACAGTGAGCAGTTCATACCTTTTAAATCTAACCTCTCTTGTCTTGTCTTTATTACGTATTTCCGACCCGTGGCCCTTTGACACATCTTCCACTGTCACTGCGTTCTTGTCAATCTTCACTGTAACTATCAAAAAGGGTGAAGCAATAATTTAAAAAAAAACTGAAGTGATGTACAGCTACGTTAATTAAGTATTTTTACTTTTTTGCAGAGGTTGAAAGTAAAAAACACGTGGATCATGTAGCTATCCTTTTCCATCTCAAGCCGATCTGTCTGATCTTACACACATTCAGAAACAGATGCTTCATCAAGTCATCCACTAATGCTTTGTCCTGCTGATGCAGCCAACCACTGCTGCTTCATCACAGTGTTTCGTAGGTGGAGCTCCTTCACATCATCCAATGACCCAATACTCTGCTCAGTCTCACATCCTGCATCTGTCTGTCAGGTAGTCAGTGATCCAGGAGGTGGTGGGAGTGTTCACTGATACAGTCTTGAAGCAGCAGCTAAATTGTGTTAAATGGCCTGAATTGACATAGCGCTTTACTAGTCCCTAAGGACCTCAAAGCGCTTTACATTTCAGTCATCCACCCATTCACACACTGGTGATGGCAAGCTACATTGTAGCCACAGCTGCCCTGGGGCGCACTGACAGAGGCGAGGCTGCCAGACACTGGCGCCACCGGTCCCTCTGACCACCACCAGTAGGCAACGGGTGAAGTGTCTTGCCCAAGGACACAACGACTCAGACTGTCGGAGCCGGGGCTCGAACTGGCAACCTTCCGATTACAAGACGAACTGCAAACTCTTTGAGCCACAATCGAACATACTCAAAGGAGGAGGTCCCTACTGTGCAACTGTTACTGTCTACCTGTCTAAGATAGTCTTAAACTCATGGGCGACCCTCGTTCAGGGGGTTGAAACACTCATCTTGTAACCGGAAGGTTGCCGATTCGATTCCCCGGCTCTCTGTCCTAGTCGTTGTGTCCTTGGGCAAGACACTTGACTCTACCGCCTACTGGTGTTGGCCAGAGGGGCTGATGGTGTGATATGAACAAGGAGGTGCGTCTCCTGCTGAAGGCACGCAACAATGCCTTCAGATCAGGTGATGCACAGGCCTACAGCATTTCCACTGCAAATC